>JARHVA010000081.1:3680000-3812500 GCA_037957365.1 Torreya grandis
ATGCTAGTTCCAATGGCTAGAAAACATCCTTCGAGCATCAAGACCTTGCAGTTTCTCATTGCTCCATAGACTTTGTTCTTTCCCTCTGGTAGCTTTCGTTTATCTAAGACCTTATTTGCATCTATTGAAAATGGCCTATCGACCTCCATTTACTTTCATCTCATGTTGTTGGATCATGAGGCATGATGCAACATGGGCCATTAGATACTACCTTTGAAAATCCAACCTTGCCTCTATTTTTGCTACTTGACAATCCCATGCTAACTCGAGGATCATAGTTAGGCTAGTTTCCTTTCTATTTTCATACTTTGAGGTTGTTCACCTGCCTCTCTTCTTATTAATGTTCTTCAAGAATGTGTCAATCATGGAGACTCTCTATAATCCCTTATAGTTTTGTCTCCCATGCCATTAAATAAGGGTACCTATCTAATAATTTCCCTAGGGTTTTTAATATTAAAATTTTGAATTAAAAGATCCCAAAGATTTATTTTCAATGCCTTGATGAGTGTTTTGATGAGATATGACTATACATCTAGGGAAGTCATTAATTCTCTCTCATGAATACAAAAAAGTTAAAAAAGAGAAGTTTGGGTCTCATTAATTCTTCATCATTAAGTAAAGTGTATATCCAAAGCTGAGCGAAGAGTTAGCATTGAAGTACTACCGAGCATAAGGATTAAACCAAAGAGTAGCAAAGGATTTATTCAAAATGGCCACTACATCAGCATCATCAAATTCATATGCCTCATCTCCTATGAAGCCCAAATACATATACCCAAAAACTAGAGTAGTGGTCAAAGGTAGCTCTTGGGACTCTTTCCTTGTCCTTGACTATGCATATGAAAAATTTAACCTTGTTTTAACAAAGAAAACTAAGACCCTTAGCGAGGAAGTGCATGCCAAAATGTTGAATCAAAGAACACATAAAAACTTTATTATGAGGTTTTGGACCTCAGGGTTAGCTTAATATCTAATACTCATAGTGCATCTGTACCCTGAATTGGTGGAATTATGTGCATAAAATTATAGTCCCATGAGCGTGACAATTCAAAAGGGATTGATCAAGGTAGTAATCACCCCTCAGGCTATTCATGACATGCTAGGTTTATAGCATGGCCCTTCTACTAGCTTTTATGACATAAATCAAATGAGGCATGTTTGGTCCCTAGTGTACCTATAGTAAGTATTCTTAAATAAAGAGCTATGTCTCTCAGATGATAGTACTCAGACTCCACCCCTACCCTTTGAGAAAGGTAGGCTGTCTCAAGACTCCCAAGATGTGTGTTTGATGCTTTCCTTCATTTTTGGGGAGAATAGCAATAGAATGGTACACAACTAGTAGCTGGTAGCCATTTTTCATCTGAAGATCATCTCCAGGGTGCAAACATACAGATTTAACTTTATAGAGTACATCACTTACACCATAAGACAAAAAATGGCTAATTTTAGTGTTCACCCTACCTTTAGGTATTCCTCATATTTTTTCTACCTTATTTTGTATCAAAATACCTAATTTCTCTAGCATCATATGGATTTGAATCTTTGAGACTTAGAGGTAGTAGACCCCCGCAAGGTTATCCCCATGTTTGCATGGACTCATGTGTTGTCAGAGTCATTAGACGACTATGAGTTTGTTGAGCATTTTGTAATACCACTGATGAAAGAAATGGATTTAGAAAGAATAAGCAAAAGAATAAATGACTTAGTCAGGGCTATCTTATCTGATGCCCATTACCCTTGTAATTGCTTTTTTGGGGCCCATCATTCTTTCCTTAAGGTTCATGGTTTTGGGGAGGAACCTTTTATGCTCCCCAAAGTTTTGACTAGTAGAGTGGTAGACTTGGAAGTGGCACGGCATGTGGTGATCATTGAATTTGAGTTTGGAGTAGGAAGAGAGAAGAAAACTTTCCATGACATCTTGCTAACTAGATACAATGTTACGATGGTGAAAAGACATGCAAAAACTATGCTAATGAGGAAACTAGTTGCTTATGGTTTTATTTTAATTTAGGATCTATGGAGATATGACCCAGATGGCTTCATGACTTCTTGTCTTTCCAAGAGTAAGATTCATGCGCCTTTTAGGTATGAGATCAAAAAGTTTTTTCAAGATAGAAGGTCTCTCAGGAGAGATACGCCTGACATATATGTAGAGTTACAAGACATCCCAACTGCCCCATGGGAGTATTTTTATCAACCCATTTAGACTTTCGACATAGCTAGGGTCATAACTAAGGGTTTAAGATAGGCTTTAGTCAAGATGGACTGGAGTCAAGAAAAAATAACTACCTACCGGAGGTATAGGCAAGAGATTGATGAATTCACACAAAATTTTAATGTTGTACCCATAGATGTGTAATGGGAGACCCTATGGAATGAATCTCATATTACTCCAATTTCTAATCTAGATACCGACAACATCTTAGAGCCTCAAATGGAGTCTCAAGAGGCATAGGCATCTATGATGCACACTACTTCAACCTAACCTTTACCACTTAGTGAAGTGGAAAGGCAAAGGATGGAACAACTAAAGGAAACCCCTACAGTGGTGGCCCCTTCAAACTCCCTTTAGGAAAATTCTTTAGCACAAGAGGTATTGGACTCATCTCAACAGGTGACAGTCCAAACAAGCAGAGAGGATCCCTTGAAGAGCCTGGAGAAGAAGAAGCAAAAATTAACATTCATTGAGGGAGACAAATAAAAAGAGGTAGAGCTTACCTCGTACATGACTCTACCTCAATCATCAACTCAGACCCTATTAATGACACCCCCTTCACATGGCTTGACATTCTTGGCCCCCTCATCTATACCTATTCAATCATTAATGCCATCTAATTCCCCTTTCACTCTCGCTTCCCAATAGTTGAGTTTGCCAACCTTTTCTCCTAAGGTCTTGAAAAATCCATCTCCCTCACAAAATTAACCCCCAGAGTCCATAAGTGTGCCTTATGGTTTTCCCCATGGGTCTCCTTTTGTGGGTGGTGTTGTGACCTCTCCCTTAGAATTCCATGTTCAATCTAACTTGGCAAAGAGGACCAGAGAGGCAAGAAAGGAAAAGTAGAGGAATAAAGAGATGAAGTCTATGGACACATAGAAAATATGGTATTTTTATGACCACAAGTAGTGTTCCCTTACTATCGCCAACATGGTTCCTAATGTGAGTAAGCCACTCAAGAAAATGCAGCCCAACGATTACACAATAAGCACAGTAGCAATGGACCTAACTCAGTTTAGGCTACAAGACAAAGTGGAGCTAATGAATGAGACTATCGATGTGGTATCCATAAATTATTTGAAAATATCTAACCATCACCAGAAGGCAAAATCGGGCTTAACTCAAGCCCAAAACATAGTAAGCCAGCTGAGCCTAGAGCTTAAGTCTAAAGACAAAGAATTTTCCCAATTTAATAAGGATTTAAAGGGGACAATATCTAAAGAATTTTTGAGGACTTCAAAAGGGAAAGAAACCATGTTCCAAGGGGAGCTTGATTCAATCAAGGCATCTACCAACATTTTGGAGTAAGAGAAGAAGCTCTTAGAGAAAAGAAGCAACGATAAGACAATGGAGGCATCATAGCTTCTATAGAAGCTAAGTGCTACCGATACAAAAAAGAATATCTTGCAAGTTAGATGCAAGGTAGTAGAGGATAAGGTCACCCACTTAACCTAATAGTTATCCCAGCAACCTAAGGCAATAGGAATTATCAAAATGGTGAGGGGGATTTATGTTTCTTCTTGCCAAAGGATCTCCATTAATGTTACCTAGCTCAAGCCTGCACTCAAATTCATATTCGATGCACAAATTTATGCTTAAGGGTGGAGTTCTCCATCAAGAAAATCTTATTTTTTAGTCTCAGCTAAGGTCCCTAAATCGTAAGTGTTGATTCAAAAATTATACGATGCAATAGAAGAGACCCTTTAGGTATCTAGAGTCATCGATAGAAGAACAATCATATGAAAAGTCAACAAGATTCTAAGTTGTAATAAGACCTCTTTGAAATGTAAAAATCTGCATGCCAATGAGACTCATGTGGATCCTTCATGAACCAAGAGATGAGGCTCACATCATACATAATATCAAGTCTCATTTTAGTGAGGTACATGAGACTCCCTACCAAACTTTTGTATAAAGTAGCATCCACTTTGGAACTTGCATCTTCCTTGGTTAATTTTTTACCAAGGTCTATAGGGGTTGAAACTATTTTATATGACATCATTCTAAACCATTTCAATAAATTAGCCACATACTTGGGTCGAGAAATGGACATACCTTCAAGTTGTTGTTCTACCTCCACTCCAAGAAAATAATGCATGAGTACTAGATTTTCAAATTCTTGTTTCATTTATGCTTGAAGTTTCTCCATGAGATATGGGCTATTACCTGTATAAATGAGATCATCAACATAAAGGAAAAAAATGAGAATATCATTACCAAGATGTTGGATATAGAGGGTTGGCTCTAAGGGACTATAGATGAATCCTTTCTTCAAGAAATAACTATCAATCCTTGCATACCAAGCACGAGTAGCTTGCTTCAACCCATAGACAGCTATTTTTAGCTTGTAGACCAAATGTTCTTTTCCTAAGATTTCATAACCAATAGGCTATCCCACATATACTTCCTCATCAATATAACCATTCAGGAAATCTGATTTTACATCCATCTGATAGACTAGCCACTTGTGTTATGCAACAATAGCCAATATAATCTTGACTATATCAAATCATGCAACTAGAGTGAAAGTCTATAAATAATCTACTCTAGGCATTTATGCAAATCCATTGGCAACTAGTCTTGTCTTGTGTCCTTTCACATAACCATCAGCATGATATTTCACCTTATAAATCTATTTGACACCAATCACCTATTTTTATTTTGGAAGTTGCACTAATTATCATGTATTATTTTTTATCAATTGCTTGCATCTCATCATTCATATAATCAATCCATACCATTTATTTTACTACTTCTTCATATACAGAGGGTTCAACTTGAATTTTACTAATTAAAGCAAAATTAGCAATTGGAATCACATTACTCCTTTGATAAATTTCATTTAAACTTTGTACCTTTCTTGAAGAGCTTGGACTTGATGTTGGAATTGAACTATCACCTAAAAGTGTGTTCGTAGATGAACCTAGAAAAATTGAGCTTGGAGAGCTCGAACTTGAGCTACTATAGGGGCTTGAACTTCCATTGAGCATATGGGGAGAGGAGGAACACTTCCAACTTCTATGTCCATCAAATTGTTACTGGTGATGATTTTTGTTGTGCACCATTTTGCCATTGCCATTCTCCCCCTTCATCAAAAATCACATCCCGAATAATAATCCATTTCTATGTTAGGATTATAGAATTTTTATCCTTTAGTTGCATCAAAATATCCCACAAAGATACAATTTTGGGATTTTTCATCTAACTTTTTCAGCTTCTGAACTGGAATATGAACATATGCAGGACAACCAAATACATGAAGATGAGCCACTAAAGGCTTGTGACCACTCCAAGATTCCTTTGGAGTGATTTTGTGAATTGATATTGTGGGAATTCAATTGAATATGTATACTATTGTTTCCACTACTTCTCCCAAATAACAATTTGGAAGATTTTTTGAATGCAACATACTTTGTGCCATTTCCATAATGGTACAGTTCTTTCTTTTTGCAATACCATTTTGTTAGGGGGTATAAGATGTAGTAAGATATCTCATGATGCCATTTTTGTTACAAAAAATCATAAAACTCTTTGGAAGTGAATTATTCCCCTCTATCTATTTTGAGTATTTTGAGATAATACCTGCTTTGTTTTTTAGCCATAACTTTAAATTTTTTGAAGCATTCAAAAGCTTCAGATTTCTACTTAAGAAAATAAATCCATGTGTGGTGAGAAAAATCACCAATGAATGTCAAAAAATAATGATTCTTGCCCAAATATTCCTCTTGCATAGCACCATAAATGTCAGCATGCACAAGCTCTAGAGGAGATTTTGCCCTATAAGATTTGTTCACTGGAAAACTATCTCGATGTTGCTTGTCAAGTGCACACCCTAAAAAAAATTCTTCCTTTGTCTAAAATGTTAGAAGTCCTCTCACCATATACTTCTTGTGAATTAAATTTAATCCTTGAAAATTTAGATGACCATAACGTTGATGCCGTAACCATAAATCATATGTGGTTGTTTTGAAATCATGCATAGTGGTAGAATGTAATGTGAGAGGAAATAACTTATTCTCTGTCATAGGAACCTTTAGTACAAGATGATAATTATCTAATTTAATAAATATTTTTCATCAGTTGTCTTCAAATACAAATTTATAATTTTTTGCTACAAGCTACCTAATACTTAAAAGATTATGTTGTAATTTGGGCACATGCAACATATCATGAATATAAGTAGTTTGTCCTTCCTTTGTTTTTAGAACAAGGGTACCTTTTCCCATCACATCAACATCTTTATCATCACCAAATTTTAATTGAATTTTTACAAATGAATATAATTTGATAAAGAGATCAGATTTATCTATCATATGATTAGAGTAACAACTATCCAAGAACCACAAATAATTTTTATTTTCTTTCACCAAATTGCATGTGAAGAAGGTATAGTGCTTGGTATCTTCAGAAGTATCTTCTGTATATTTTTCTCTTGACTTGTTCAATTCATATTTCTTCTTTCTACACTCAAATTCATAATGTCCATAATGATCACAGTGTTTGCATTGGATGCTTCTCCTATCCACAAAACTTATGCCTCTTCCTCTTCCTCTATTATAGCTTCTTCATCTTCCTCTACCACATCCTCTATTATTAGAAGGCTCCCCTTGAGATTTATTTGTTTCTAAAAATGGAGTTGTTGATTTGTCTTCAACATTAACTGTAGACTGGTAAGCTTGTACTAAAATCTCCATAATACGTTGCATATGCTCTTCATGAGATTGTAAAGAACCAACCAACTCTACCACTTTGAAGGTGGTGAGATTTTTTATTTTCTTCAATGGTTATCACCACTGGATTGAATTTAGGAAGAAAAGTTGATTCACAACATCTTAAGTCCTAGTAATAAAATATTGAATAGACTCAATGTCTTTCATCCTTAAAATTTCAAAATCTCTTCTTAAGGTTTGAAGTCTTACCAATCTAACTTTGTCAGAACCTTGGTATGCAGTTTGTAGGGCATCCTATGCATCCTTTGACTTTGTCATACCAGATATACCGGCAAATATTGACATATACAATGCAGTTTGGATGGCAAAGAGAGCTCGATTGTCCTTTTTCTTGTCTTCTTTCAACTGAGTTTGTTGATTTGTTGTTTAAGGCATTTAAATCATTATGATTTGTAGGTTCTATGTATCTTACTTCTACTAATTCACAAAGATCTTCAGATAATAGCAGGGTCTTCATCTTTATACTCCAATATTCATAGTTATCTCTGGTAAATAGCAGAAGTTGGAATGGAATTGTCACCATTTACCATTCTAATAATTCTTGGTGAAAATTGTTAACCTATTGTTGCCTGCAAAAAAAGAATATTTTTACAACTTGATATGGTACCAATTTAAGATTATAAGTTATGAAAGAACACTCATACTATATTGATTAACTCAAAAAATAAAAATGATAAAGAACACTAGAACTGCTCAAAATACTGAGAAAACGACCACGCTAAAAATTTAAACTATATTATATTATTCTGCTGTCTAAAATTTTGGAAATATAGAGTACATTTATAAAAATAAATGGGACAAACTAAGCATAGTCCAAACAAAGCTAAAAATAGGAAAACACATGCAAACTGATTACATGGTTACAATAGTCTAAAAATAGAATAATTCAAACTTAACCAATAGTTAAATATGACTGCTCATACAATAGTTTATTGTGCATGCAAACTAATTAAATAAAACTATGCAAAATTAAAAAATAAAGAAAGTTTTTAATGTTGAATTGGAGATGACTATAGATAATTGTATGTGGTTGATAATTCATTCTTCATAATTGATTGACACCAAGATTGAGCATTGAGAGCTAAGAACAATTACCCATAGACTTTGGGATCCTACCACTAAATTGATTGGCACCCATATAAAGGTATTGTAGGTTGGTGAGATTGAGGCCAATTTACACAAGAATAAAACCCACGAACCTATTTTCTTCCAATCTAAGGAAATGTAATTGTGAATAGTTTAACAGAAAAGGAAGAACATCAAAAGTACTTGTAAATGTGTCAGCAACCTGATTTCATGGGGTATCACTCCAATTAATTTGTTAATTTAAAGTTTGATAAAAATAGAGTGCCAAAAAATTTCTTAGGGATTTTGGTAAACTACCACTTAGTTGATTGTTGGCCAGGTCTATCACTTACAATTTGGGTAGCTTATAGCCTATATCCATCAGAATTGTCCCTATAAACTTGTTTTAATATAGTTTCAATAATTCTAATTTTGTACAGTTCATGAGAGAAGATGGAAAAGACCCTCCAAAACTATTTTCACTGAGTCCTAGTCTTTACAATCAAGAAAGTGAACCCATTTCTATTGGAATTTTGCCATACAAAAAGTTAATAGATAAATCCATCAACTCTAGAGAATAGTTTTTCAGGGCCTTAGGAATGTCACCTCTAAGGGTATTGTTTGTCAAGTTAAGCTACCTCAGTTTCCATAATTCATCAATTTCTTTGGGGATGCCACTATTGAGTTTGTTGGAATGCAAATACAAATATTCTAATCTAGTCAATGATTTTAAAATCTCATATGGAATAGGTCCCTTTAATACATTCTTAGATAGTGACAAGATGCAAAATTTAGTGTAGTTACTTAGAGACTTTGGGATTCCTCCCAAAAGCTGATTTGTTTTAAGATTTAGTACTCTTAAATCCCTGAGATTACTGAGTTTGGAGGGTATTTGGCTGATTAGAAGCTTAAAACCAAGATCAATTATTTTTAGTGCAGAACAATTTGAGAGCTCTTCTGGGATTATACCAACTAATTTGTTTGAATGAATGATGATCCTTTCTAAGTTTTGCAAGAAACTCAGCTCTAGCATAATAATTAAAATCAAAGAGTTACTGTTTAATCTCAGTTGTAGCAGATTTATGCAATCATGCAAACTAACTAAAATAGAACCTTGCAAGCCATTTTCATACAATTTAAGGGATTGCAACTTCTCTAATTTACCAAGCTAGTGGGGTATGACACCATAGAAATGATAATTATAGAGGTCAAGAGTTGTAAGGAAGGTAATATTGCCAATATGATGGGGTATTGTACCATCTAGAACCTTGAATTTGAAAACCAAACTGATAATGTGTTGTTTATGATTACAAGTTATTCCAATCCAATTGCAAACACAAGTTCCAATTACCCAGCTAGACAAGGAAAGATTTAGGTCCATTTTCACAGACATTTTTAATTTAATCAAATCATCTATGTCAATCTGCTTCTAGTATTCTAACTCATTAATTGAAAATGTGGCAAAGATTAAACTGGAGAAGATGAGAATGAAATTAAACTGACCTTTATGATTGATAGGCTCTTTTGATTTGATCATCATATCATAAAATGTGAATGAATCCATATTCTATTGTAAATGCTAACTAGATTCCATTACAAAAGTAGAAAATACTTATAACTTTGTGTTAATTTAACTTGTTTATTTCTCCACATCCCTAATCACTTGCTCCTCATCCCTCATCACTGTTAATCACTCTCTCCTCATTCCTCATTGTCCCTAATCACTCCCTCATTAACCCTCACTATCCCTCATCCTTTGTAATCACTCCCTTATTGACCATCATTATCCCTCATCATCCCTAATCACTCCATTGTTCCCCATCATCCCTAATCACTCCATCATCCCCCATCATCCCTAATCAATCCCTCCTCATCCCTACTAATACCTAATCACTCCCTCTTCATCCTTTATCATCCTTTATCACTCTTTTATTGACCCTCATGATCCCTCATGATCCCTAATCACTCTCTCATTAACCCTCACCATCCCTCATCATCCCTAATCACTCATTTATTTCCTGTTATCATCCTTAATCACTCCCCCATCATCCCTCATAATCCATAATCACTAACTCTTCATCCTCATTGACCCTCACCATCCATCAAAAATAGCAAGGTAAACATATTGACACTTTTTAGGTTTTTATGCATTTAGGATGGATTGCTTGCATTTATAGGAGTCTTAAGTTTATCAAAATTAAAGATTATAAACCATTCACTTTAAATTCAAGCCAAAGTGGTGTGATTAAGTCAACATAAATCACAATGATGACCTAGGCACATAAAACAACCAATTTATATTAATTTAATTTGATAATCATCCCTCCCTCATCCCTATTCAATTCCTCCCCATCCCTCATCACCCCTAATCATTCTCTAGTCATTCCTCATTGTCCTTAACTACTCACACATTGACCCTCACCATCCCTCATCATATTTAATAACTTCCTCATTGACCATCACTATCCCTCATCATCCCTAATCACTCCATCATCTATCATCATCCCTAATCACTTCCTCCTCATTATTAATAATCCCTAATCAATCCCTCTTCATCCTCCATCATCCCTAATCACTCCCTCATTAACACTCACCATCCCTTATAATACCTAATCACTACCTCATCATCCCTAATCATTCCCTCACTGACCCTCAACATCTCTCATAATACCTAACCATTCATTCATCATTCCTCATCATCCCTTATCACTTATCCCTCATCCTTCATAATCCATAATCACTCCCTCCTCATCCTCATTAAACCTCACCATCTCTCATCATCCCTAATCACTCCGTCATTTACTCTCACCATCTATTATCATACCTAATGATTTTCTCATCATCCTTGATCACTCCTTTTTTATCCTTCCTCATACATAATCATTCCCTCCAATACCTTGATGGTGGGTGTAAAGGCTTCCCACTCGTTCTCAATTGGATTATTTTATAATTCTAAATTTTTCTAACTCAGATAAAGCCCAAGGTAACTATTATTTCATTCATCTTATTTCTTTGAAATAAGGAACTCAAAGATATCATCAGATTATTTGGTTGGATTTAGAGATATATATGGTGATCCATGCCCAAACCATGGAGAGAGTGTGTATCTAGAGCCCCAAACTAGAATAAATAGGTAGGCAAGTGAGCAAAGGGTGGGATGAAATTGTATTAATTACATCTATATATGGGTTTTAGGAATCTAAGAAACCCTTTCATGTGTATTCTACTTGTGATTATGTCCCTTATAGGCCAAAAGTGATACAAAGACACCATATCCACTTATGATCAAGGTAGATGCAAAAAACAATGGACCCACCACACTAATACAACCCATACATAGTGAAGTCCATTCAATGATGTCAATAAGTTTAAAACAAGCCTATATATATTTGCTTATGTAGACCTAAAAAGATACATAAACATAAATACCCACCACTACATGCCTGTGTGTGTGTGTGTGTGTGTGTGTGTGTGTGTGTGTGTGTGTGTGTGTGTGCGCGCGCGCGCGCGCGTGTGTGTGTGTGTGAATATATATATGCCCACAAGAAAATATGTTACCATAAATATTCAAAGGACAACTTGGGTTGCTTAACTAGCTGATATGTATTCAGAGTCACCATTAATGCTTGAAGAGTCACCATTGATGCTTGAAAGATGCCTCTAAAGGCTTATGTGTTGAAGGACAACACCAAAAATCCTCCAACTCTTGGAACAAGTATCCCACCAAGTGTGCCAAAAATTGTTGTCACTTGGATTTGTACCCTTTGAGGAAATGGAAATCTTTCCTCATCCAAGTAGCCCAATTGAATCACCTCTAGGCTTATGGGCAAAAGCCTAGGAAATGAGGTGAATCTCTAGATTTGGGGCTAGATTCCCTAATGTACCACTTGACTGCTGCTTCTACTACTGCTAACTTTTGGGGGTGAAAAAGGGATGAGGAAAATTTAAAGTAAACCTAAACTAATGGAGGTGATACACCAAAATAGATGATGGCTTCCAACCACATTTATATGACACTTATGACCAAAATAATGACCAACATACACTTTCCCAATCTATATCTTCTTGCATCAATATTACACTATGAGGTCATCAAAGATTGTCTTATGTTAGGAGGACTAGACAAGAGGCTTTAAATGGCATTGATGAAAAGATAAAATCACTTAGACATGGACATCTCCTGGAACACTTCATGTGCCCTACAAGAAGAAGCTACAAATAGGTGAAATAATGAAGTACAATGTTAAGGAATCCATAGTCTTCACTAAGCAAATTTAACATTCATGTAGAGATCACTATGAACAGTCATGGAAGAGGTAAACACTTAGTGATTTTATTGATCAAAAGGTGTATAATTGATCAGAGCTTCACCATACTCAGGTGGAATTTCTTTCTCAATAGCCTGAGGCTGTATTTATAGTAGAAAAGGAAGCAAGAGGAGGAGGCTTTTGGAGCTAAAAAGGGAAACCAATCTATTAGAAACCTCCAACCATAGCTATAACTACCTCTATAAATTATGCTCATTCAAACCATTTGATTGATCCAGGTCACCTCAAATTGTTTTGAAATTACCTTTATCTATTAAATATGCTTCCCTGATGGTTACACTAGTGGAATCAAGATATTTTGAGTTGAGTTCTGACATCAATGCAAGTACTATAAATGGGTCCATCTATTAGAATTTTGTCTCGATGTTAACTAATATTTATCAGCACATTGATATGTGTAATGATGGAGAGAAGGGTCCCTTTCATCCCATTAGCTGTATAGATGAAACCATTGAATCCTACATGCATGCCTTCATGGAATTTATCAAAATGCTAGCTCTAATTGTTGGCGAACATCCTTTGAGAATAAAGACCTTGCAGTTGCTCATTACTCCTTGGACTTTATTCTTTCCATCTGGTAACTTTCATTTATCTGAGACCTTATTTGCATCTATTGAAAATGGCATGTCAACCTCCATTTACTTTTGTCTCGCACTATTAGATCATGAGGCATGATGCAACACAAGCCATTAGATCCTACCTTTGAAAAGCCAAAATTGCCTTTGTTATCACCATTTATCAATCCCATGCTAACTTGAAGGTCCCTTTGACACATTAAATCCATCACACTCCATTCGATCAGGAGGTATGATGTAGTGTAGATCTTTAGATCTCACCTTGACTTGTCAAAATTATCCCAACATACACCAAGTGGTAGCTTTGCATTCATCTAATTATGACCCCCACACATCATTAGATCAAAATGAGCGATCGAGTGAGGTCCATTTATCTGTCTGGGACCTGTTATTTGAAATTCAATGGCTAACCCATGACTCTAAAGTTGATAGCCTACATGACATCATTTGACATTTGTGGGCCTATCATTGATGGTTGCACGATTATCAACTTAAAGCTCCATGAGTTTTCTTTGCTCATTCCTTAAACTTTACATCCATGGGCCCATCATGGAATGTTTGAATCTTAATGGCTATTTACTAAGGTAGAAGTTGATGTCTGTATAACTATCATCAATTTCTTTGGATCATTTCCTTCAAACCCTATCTATGGGATTTTATTTGGGACAACTTCCAATAGTATTAACCTTTCAGGCCTTTCATTTGGTCCACCTCTCTATTAAAATATCCTTTAGAGGAGATGTAGAGGACACTTCCCCAATAAATGTACCCTTCAAGGAAATTGTTTAGGGTACTTTATCTATAAGAATTTAGCCTTCAGAACTTTTACATTTGAACAATTCCTTTAGGACTTGTGTGGAACACTTGGTCAAGGAAAAAAACCTTTGAAAACTTGCAAGTGGATCATTTCTCTGAGAGACATCCCCTTTGGTACTTTGAAAAGTTCCCTTTGAAGAAGCTGAGATGTAACCTCTAGAAGAATTTTTTGGGACACTTTCTCGACAAAAGACCCTTTAGGAAAAGTGTGTAGGGCAGCTTCTTATAGAACTATTCCTTCAAAAATTTTGTTCTACTCTAATTATTTTGAGCTTTCTGAAAGTGCCTTTTTAGAAGATTTATCTACGTCATTTTCCAAAAAAAGTACCCTTCAGGGAATTTTTTGAAGGCACTTACCCATAGAACAATCCCTTTAGAAAGATTGTGCAGATAATTTTCCCAAAATAAATTTGACCCTTAGCTCAAAAAATATATCCTTTGAGGAAATTGTTTCGGACAAAATGTCTGAGATAATTCCTAACACTTAAACATAACTATAAAAAAAATTTAGTTTTTAATGTGGAAAAGACTTTGAGCTTTGTTGGAAGGAAGACTTTGTCAGGAATCTAGAACATAAAGCTCTGATACCACTTGATAGGACCTAGGAAGCACAATTGATTACCATGTACAAGCAACTAAACATGCAGAATTAACCAGAAGCAATAAGTAACTAGAAATTAGAAACAACACAGAATATGAGAGACAATACCCAATTGTATTAATACTCTTCCAGAAGGAAATACAATAAAGAAGTGCCACAGTCTTCTTCCCACACCTCTAGGGCTTCCCACACCTCTAGGGCATATAGATATTTTCCCTCAAGAGCTCACTCTCTCAACTACGGTCCCAACAAACAACTCACATACAGAGATATTGTTCACCTCCACCAGCCAGTAACAATACTGCCAGTCCACTAGTCAGTAACAATACTGCCAGTATAAACAAGTATGCAACGTACTCCAAGTAGATCTCACATGATCTTGCTACCTGTTGTGTTGTTGACCTCCCTGATCTTACACACCTGCAAACCTAGATCTCACACACACACACACACCTACAGATCAACTGACATTACTTACCACATGTAGATCTTCTACCTGATCTTGCACAACCTATAGACCAACCTGATCTTACATACCATGAAGAACCCTTGTCTTCCAAACCAGCACCCCTGTGGATCTTCTACCAGACCTTGCTCTCCCACAGATCTACCTGATCATACACACTTGGCACTATGGCACTATGAGGAGCCAAGCTTGCTCTCTCTATCTAGCACCCTGGGAATCCCTGCTTTGATCCCTCACACTTTACAATACAACCCATGAGTCTATTATATAGATCTCATGCAAAAAATAATTAGACATCCAATTACAATAATTAGATCTGTAGCTCTAAGACTAAAATTAGCCTTTAACATGCAAACAACTGGTTCGTTAACAAACTATTCATCAACTAGCAGTTCTGGAACTGCACAGGGGACTGACGTCGGTCCCTGTCTAGCTGGAGATGACTGACATCAATCGATACCTGACCAATGTCAGTTTATCTTCTCACTATATATGAGCAACATCGGTTGATCAGACTGACGTCAGTTTCTCTACAACTCAACAACCTCCTCCATGTCTACATTAGTGAAGTTTTTAGCTCCATAACCTAACAATCTCCCACTTGGAGATAAATAGCTGCACTATACCTATACCTGTACACCATCTAATTTGTTTTCTAGCTTGTATCCCTCTTCAAGCTCAATCCTAAAGACCAACCACCACACATCCTGTGGTGCAACACATGTCATCCAAGTAACCTGCCACATCTGAAGTGTCTGATCCTACATAGCATGTTAACCTGCTGCTAGTCCCTCTTAGATACCTAAGAATCCACTGAATCACTTTCCAGTGCTTCCTTCTCAGATTGGCCACAAACCTACTGACAACTACCACTATTGAGGCAATATCATGGAGTACACATGTACTCAACCTCATCATGTGATTGGGGACCCTATTCTATGAACTGTCCATCCATAGGTGTGCTGCCCAGTTCTGTATCCTGCACTACCTTCAAACAATCATCCTGTGACAACATCAAATTGTGATCTTCCCTGTCTCTAGGATTACTCATGCCAAAGAATTTCATTGCTCCCAAATCCTTTATGGCACACCACTGAACTAACCTTACCTTTATCTCAATAACTCCCTGCATGTGTGACCCTACAACTAGCATATACTCCACATACAGTAACAAGATAATGTTGCAATCATCATCCAACCTGTTAAGATAAACACAATGGTTACAATGACATTGACTAAAGCCATGCTTTATCATCCACCCATCAAACTTGTACCACTATCCTGTAGCCTGCTCAAGACCATATAACCTGGCCTTTCATCTCACATGTCCATTCTCTCTCTTCTTTAACCTAGGCATCCATTCGTCTCTCAGTGCTTTCATCCCGACTGGCAACTCTAAATCTACCATTTGGTTCTCTTCCAAAGAATTCATGCCACACTCCCATTTTTTCCTAGATCCTACTTGCTCTATAGTGAGCAATAAGTATAAAGAAGGGGAATAATAAATTTGAGGCTTACTTACCCTTTCAGTCCTCCATATGGGCATTTGAGACTCCTTAACAGCTTGTTGTCTGCCCAAAATCTGTTCTGACAGTGACCGATGTTGATCACCTCCCAATCTGCACCTGACCGACATCAGTTCCATGCAACTGACCTGACTGCTGACACCGGTTCCCTGACCGACATCGGCGTCTACCTGCCTGACACCACTGACTTCTCTGGTCTGCATATGATTGACGTTGGTGCCTGTCTGTTCAACATCGGTTCCCCCTAACCGACGTCAGTACGTGTGTTTGCCTGTGAGTGATGACTTTTTACCCACGAGCTTACTTTGAATCATACCCATGTCCAAACTGCCCTGCTCAAAAGTATCCAGCCCCATTCGCTGATCTCTATCCATCATCTCTTCCATGAACACCAAGGATTTCTAGTTCTTAAGTTTGTCAAATACATCAGACTTCCTTTTCCTGCAATAAACACAATCCTTTCTTGTAGCATCCCACTACTCACAAAAATCTTGGTCTATGCTCTCCAAAGCTAAAATCTTACCATTTGACTTCAGAACATCCATTCCATTCTCACTTATGTGACCAAGCCTACAAAGCCACACCTGTGCAATAGAAGTGGAATCAGTAATACAAGTAGATAGATAAAGAGTACCTACTTTCTTACCACATGCTAATTCAAGTGCACCCTTGGAAACATTCCAAGAATCTACTGTGAGAGTTACTATGCATCCCTCATCACCCAACTTTCCTGTAGAAATTAGCTGCATCTCTAGGACTGGGACCTGCATGACCTCCTTCAACACCCGTGTGTTGGCCGTCTACAATTTCAGCCGCACTTCCCCTTTGCCAATACTTTGACAAGGCTCACCAACCCCTAAATAAATCTTTCCAAAGTCTCCATGGACCTTAACATGGAAAAATACTCTATTTGGGGCTGCATGGAAAGAGGCAGCATAATCTATAAACCAAGATTCTACTTTATGCAAGGAACATATAAGAGCAACCAGTGCAACAATCCATGCAACGATACCTGCTTCTTTATTTCCTTCATGCTAATCTGCTACCAACCAACAATCTTTCTTTTCCTGCTCTTTCTTTCCATAACACTGTAATTGACCATTCGTGCCTTTGAATTCCTCCATTCTTAGTGTACTTTCTTCTGTCATTGCTTTACTCCCACTCAATTAGAAACCCCTGAGAGTGACCTGTAATCAAACACAAACCTGCTCCCTGCAACCTTAGCTCTGATACCACTTGTCAAGAATATAGAACATAAAGCTCTGATACCACTTGATAAGACCTAGGAAGCAAAATTGATTACCATGTACAAGCAACTAAACATGCAGAATTAACCAAAAGCAATAAGTAACTAGAAATTAGAAACAACATAGAATATGAGAGACAATACCCAATTGTATTAATACTCTTCCAGAAGGAAATACAATAAAGAAGTGCCACAGTCTTCTTTCCACACCTCTAGGGCTTCCCACACCTCTAGGGCATACAAATATTTTCCCTCAAGAGCTCACTCTCTCAACTACGGTCCCAACAAAAAATTCACACACAGAGCTATTGTTCACCTCCACCAACCAGTAATAATACTGCCAGTCCACCAATTAGTAATAATACTACCAATACAAACAAGTACACAATGTACTCCAAGTAGATCTCACTTGATCTTGCTACATATTGTGTTGTTGACCTCCCTGATCTTGCACACCTATAAATCAACCTAGTTTTACACACCTGCAAACCTAGATCTCGCACACACACACACTACAAATCAATTGACCTTACTTACCACATGTAGATCTTCTACCTGATCTTACATACCATGAAGAACCCTTGTCCTCCAAACTAGCACCCTTGTGGATCTTCTAACAGACCTTGCTCTCCCACAGATCTACTTGATCATACACACTTGGCACTATGGCACTATGAGGAGCCAAGCTTGCTCTCTATATCTAGCACCCTGGGAATCCCTACTTTGATCCCTCACACTTTACAATACAGCCCATGATTCTATTATTTAGATCTCATGCAAATAATAATTAGACATCCAATTACAATAATTAGAGCCACAGATCCAAGACTAAAATTAGCCTTTAACATGCAAACAATTGGTTCGTTAACAAACTATTCGTCAACTAGCAATTCTGGAACCGCATAGGGGACCAACGTCGGTCCCTATCTAGCTGGAGATGATCGATGTTGGCCGATACCTGACTGATGTCAGTTTCTCTTCTCACTATATATGACTGATGTCAGTTGATCAGATTGACATTGGTTGCTCTGCAACTTAGCAACCTCTCAACAACCTCCTCCATGTCTGCATCAGTGAAGTTTTTAGCTCCACAACCTAACAGACTTCAGGTTTTTAAGGTGAAAAGACTTTGAGATTTTATAGGAAGGAAGACTTTAGGTTTTCTCAAATAAGTAACATGAAATCAAAACCCTGAAGTAAGCTAAGTCTAGAAACTTGAACAAGTAGTGAGGCAAGGAAAACTTGAATGAGTTTTGGGTAGTGGTTTGTGGGTTTTCTCAGTGTCAAGACTTTAGGATTTTGTAGGCAAGTAATCAGGTGTAAAAAAATTGAATAAAAAAATGAAATTGGTAAACTTGATTAGGTCTAGGTCCATGAGTAAGTCAAGTTCACAAGCTCAAGTTCCTTTTACTTATAAATTTTTTATCAGTTATGTAATTCAAAAAGCCGGATTGGCATTGTGAGGAGTAACTCGAGTTTATTGGTTGACTTAAATTATTTTGATTAATTAAAGTGACATGGAGAACCTGATTTACATTTTAATTAAGCCAAAACACTTTAGCTTCTTTAATTTATAATTTTGGACCTCTTAAAATGACATAAAAGATAAATGGACCTAAACAAAAAAAATAACTGAAGTTAACATAGCACTTATATTACTTGAAAAATACCTAAAATCACTCAATGACATGATATTTGACCCCTTAAAGCTCCAAAAGCCAAGTTTTTATATAGGGGTGCCTAATTTGATCAGTAGGGTCAAATTTGGTCAACAAAAAGTATGCATTTGTTAAAAAAAATCAACTAACTCATAGTTGTACATAGATTAAATACAATATCAAAGTATTATGGCATCACATGAACTAAAGAATTTGAAGTGGTAGATTGTGAAGGTCATTTCTTTTTTGTCTCATTATCTTCGTAGACCCTTTAAGCTGTTGCATGTTGTTAATGAATTATAACCAAATTCAATAAAGATGGATGATTGAGTCATTTAACTTGCCTGATGAGTTTTACATGTTTATCTTTGGTAACTTGGAATTTATCTTTGAATATTTTGACTTCATTTACACTCTTACAAGATTTACTTAACTTGGACTCAATCTGCTCAATGGCCAATCCCTGAATATGTTGCTTAAAGTTTTCAATTGCTTATATGACCATGCCATCAAAATTGATTCTACTCACTATATTTTTGGTAGAATCCTTCACCTTTGTTAATTTTAATCTCTCCAAAATTTTAAGGAGTTGTGCATCATTATTTTGGTGATCTAGAATCATTGTACTGACTACTTTTAACCACTCCTTTACTTCTTTGTGTCTGACTACTACAAGATTTAATGCATTGGAGGCTTTAATTATAGTCATTAAGTCAAGATGGTCATATAATGAATTATCTGTATAAGCTACTAACATTTTAGCTTAGTATCATCTTGTCCCAAAGAAGTGCATAGTTGAGTTATTTGGCCCATATGTGGAGCTATATTTGCCTTCATAAATCCTATGGCTTCTAAATAATTATAACATCTTGAGGCAACCAACTTAACCTTAGTTTCAATTTCACTTGGAATGTGGATTGTTTGAGATTGTTCCTTGAGCTGTTCAACTTCCAATTCTAACCCTTACACTCTAGCCTCAAGCTCCTATCAAGCTAACTCAGTACCCTGGTGGATGGCCACCACTGCATCTTTGTGTGTTTGAGCCAGGTCAAAAAGATTTTCCTCATATATTGGTTGACCTAATTTCTTATTATACCTTTTAGTAAGGGAGAACATTGGTTGGTGTTCCTCAAGAATGACACTTGCTCCCTGGTCATCTTCTAATTTCCTCTTCCTAACCCTTTGAATTGTACCCATTGGGAGATCAAACAAAGTGGTGATGGAAGGTAACTCGGTGAACTTATACCTTAGATCTTGAGAAGATTGATCTCCCAAGCTTAGGGCATATTGTAGAATATGGGGAGGTGTCTCAGTGGTTGTAACAACAACCTCTTCTTCCACCACTTCCTATATTTTTCTCTTCTTCTTGGTTGCTTGTGTCAACACATCTGGTAATAAGGGCCATATCCCTTCCGACCAGTTAATTCCCTCAAAATGGAGGAGTGGATGGACCACCACTATTTGAGGCAGAGGCTTCCTCCCTCCATTTGTGCTTATTATTAAGGTCTCTTCTATGGAGGTGGGAGTGGGAAGTGGAAGGGAAATTTGGGTGGATTGGACGTGTAATTGAGGGGTGGTAAGAGCGGTTTGTATTTTTCTATCCCTTTTCTTTTCTTTCAAATCCCTTATAATAAAGGTGCCATCAAGTATAGAGGAAGGGTCTGAAGTGGAAGGTGTAGATGTAGTAAATGGGATGGGAACTTCCACAAAAGAGAATGTAACTATATCAATGGAAGGAGAAGTGGAAAGAGGAGGAATACCTTCAAAAGAATGGCTAGGAATCTCTATTTGGAGGCTCATAGCCTTTACTATATCCAATTTAGCTTCCTCATCTGAATCCTCGATCGCATCTTTGATTCTGAATGGTTCTTCCTTCATTTGGCTTAAATTTGGTAGGCCTTATGATATATGCACCATGGGGTTATCAATAGGAGTCTTTGGCTTCCTAGCATAAACCAGGGGATTCTTTGCTTGAGTAGAAGGGGATGAAGATGAGGATACTGCTATCTATGAAGGACCCATTCTGATAGGTAATTATGCAGATGATTGAGGAATGACCATAGAAACTTTAATAGTGATAACAATATGTGTGGATGGTTTCCTATCTTCCTCCTTGTCTGAATCTAAATCAATTGTATTTCCTTCTCCCTGTTCTATACTAAGCTCAAGTAGCCCAAGTTATTCCTTTACTACTTTCATTTTTAATCCAATTGGAGGCTTTTTATAAGAGGAAACCCTTAGCTAAATTTGACTACCCTACCAAAAATTTGTGTTGCCACCCTTTCCAGAGGGGTCTTCTAGTATCTAAATCTCTAAGAAAGATTTTAGGTTCTGATTAGATGATCTTCTTGTAACCCAATAATTTGGGCTCATTCCAACACTTGATCATCTATAACAGTGTTCAAAAACAATAAATCATACACATAGGATTGGTGGGAATAGGGGATATTGAACCCATGAATGTGTCTTTAAATGGTTCCAAGGGGGTTCTAGTCTCTTCTAGCCAAAGTAGGGAAACCATATCTTCCCCTTTGTCCCCCAACCTCTCTTAGGTGCTTCCTCATTTGGAAAACCATTTTACATATGTAAATGAAGCTCCTAAAATAGATAGACTTCTTCTATCTACTCAAGTCTTCTTCAATATTGTTCTTAGGTTAGAACGTAATCTCTTATTCCACTAGTTTATCTGGTACAAATTTGGGAAGGTAGAGGGGTTCTACTTTATTTATCTAGACTAAAATCATAATGAAATATAGGTAGAGAAAATATTATCCCTTATCCTTTAGACTCCTTACTATGTTATCTCCTAGATGAGGCATAGGAGTGCCATGAATAGCTTGCCATACATGTGGATACACGTCCTGGCAAATCTTGACCATATGCTTGTGATAAACATATATATGGAGAAATTGGTAATGTTCATAGATCATATTATTTATGCAGTTGATAGTGGGAGTCCATAGGTACCCTAAATCCTTGTAGCACATCCCCATGACTATGTCCAACATATATGACATCATGTAGAAATTGCTAGATGGTGTAGGACTCTTACTTTTATTTAAAATCTGCTCTCATATATTCAGAGGGATGATGTCTCCAAATGAACAAGTTACATCATGTGATAGCATCATGTGTAAGAGTGACACCCAATCCATGTTCAAAAAATGGATGCTAGGCATCCCATACAATCTACTGAGTAGGGCCATGCCAATTCAAATTCCCATCCTAAACTTGTCAATCAAAATTGGCCCAGTTGGCTTCGACCCTTTCCACTTGATAGATTTGCCTGGCTTTAACCATGACTACAGTGCTCCTTGGAGTGAATTCCCCATTTTTAATTGATTAATTTTTTATCATCAAAATATGCATCTGGTATGTTAATATAAATATATCACTAGAAGTCTTCAGTAGCTATGCAAGTAACTATTGTGTCACCATGAGAATGTAAGAGCTAGTGAGCTTGTGAAATATTTCCTGAGAAGAAGAGGTCTCTAAAAAGGTTTATGCATGGCATGACCTATAGTTTTTCCATCATAAAATTCATTATTTGTCATTTATAGATGAGAATATCTTGGACTAGCATCTTCTCTACCAATGTTATGTCATCGTCCAGTAAAAACACATTCACTAAATCAATAGCGTCACATAACTATGAATAATTATAGTACTTATCATCAAATATGTCTGCATCAAATAGAGTGTCCTTGAATTTTGTATAGTCTTTGATAGAGAATGTGGATGGAGCATTGGCTACTCAGGATGCCCTAGATGAAGAAGCCATTATTTTGTAATTTTTTATATTACGTACAACATTCTCCTCTTGGCTCTTGGTCTTTTCTTAAATACATAGAGTTTTGAAGATGTTAGTTAGGGCCAATATTCACTATTAGAATAGAAAACTTGAGTTTCAAGATTTAACTTAGATATATAATAATGGTAGTGGTGGTTGTATATCAACTTATATAAGATCCTACATTAAATTCTAGTTTGTGCGATATCAATACGTAACGTTCACTTGACTTTCATTTCAAATATGTAAGCTTGGGTTAGTGGGGAATTTTATATTAAATGGGAAATATTTTATCATAATTTGGAAAAGTATGGTATAACTCTAACAGTAATCCTTAAAGTTATAGAATGAGCACTTTCAAAATATTGTCTTCAAATCATACTCACAACATAATTTATTTATACAAAATGTCCACGGTTAATTTATCCAAAATAAAAGTTTTGAGACAATAATTTTGAATGGCTTAGCATGGGGCTGAAGGGAAATCTAAAAAATATGAAGGGTTTCTCAAATAGAAGGGTCCACTTCAGAGGACACTTTGTTAATGATAATTTTTTTTAAGGGTCTACTTCGTGAGTCCCGAAGGGTATGTGATTCTTTTGAAAAGGGGTAGTTTGAGTCTCAAAGGGTAGTTTTAGGGGGGTTTAAGGGTCATTTTGGGAAGTTTTAAGGGTTGGTGTTCTAGGGTCAGAAAGGTCAAATTCTATCAGAGCTTTTATCTGAAAGAATTTGGCTAAGGGGGTAATTTATCGAGATAACAAATCCTGAAGGGTAGTTTAGAGGTAGTTGGTTCAAACAAAAATGTTGAAGGTTAATTCTAGAGGGTATAGGTGAATTGAAAGATCTACTTCAGAGGGTACCTTGACTAATGAAAAAATGTTTCGAAGGGTCTATTTCATGATCTCCACAGGGTATATGGCCCTCTTAAGAAGGACATTCTCAAATTTTGAAGGGTACTTGAAAGGGTCACTTTCAAATATTTGAAAGGTATATGGCTTAATGTCAATATTTAGAGGCCATTTCTTTTAGGATATCCTCCAAAGGCAAAACTCTTGAAAGGATTTCTTTAGAACAAAATGATCAAAAGAATTTCTTCAAGGGGGGGTAGTCATGGGGTAAATAGGTCTTTCAAACCATAGCTTTGAAGGATAATTTAGACCTTAAGGGAATTCCTTCAAAAAAAAAGAAAAAAGAAAATCCTTGAATGAATTACTTGAGTGAATGCCCGATAAAGGATCAAAGGGTGGGCTTGGTAAGGAGGAGATACTCTTGACGATCAAAGAGGGGTGATTTACTTTAGCTGTAAAGGATCTTCTTCTCAGTAAGTAAATTTTGGAAGGGTCTACTTTACAAAAGCCAAAAGGAGATTATCTAAATCAAATGAGCATGATAGAATAGGAACCATATCAATATGACAAAGGCCTGAGTAACCATAATTTCTAAAAATTAAAAAAAAGAAAAAAGGGTCATCATAAGGGCTTATGATCATAATGGGGGACCCATTATTTCTTAAAAGCAGGGGTTATTGTGTACAACACCTAACTCCTTCCCTAAAATGAGCTTTAGGATCATACCTTGTGGATTGATTATGACTTGGGTTCTAGTTATCAACCAAGGGGCAATGATCTATTCTATGGTTTTCCCAATAGTCCATGCCTTTATGGTAGGTAGGTCTATTTGAGGCTTCCCAAGTTTGTAATAGTTTTCAAATTCTAGTATGGGCTATGTAGTCTATTTTCCTAGAGATTCATTCATGGATTATCCAATCATATTGAATTTTTCAATCCTTAAAAATAGGGGAAATAACATCAATATAATGGAGTACCTCAGGTTTGGTTGTGGCATTATGTAGGCTTGTCATTTGGATGGAGACTAGGTCATAATACTTATTGAATGTGATAGCAATCTTCTGTTCTTATGGGGTGATATTATTTAACTCTTCTATGCTCTAAAATATCTCAGACCACTTCTTATGTCTAGTATTAAGTGTGGTTGTATCCAATTCAATATCCTTAAAGACCCTTCATTATTTTTAAAGGGGTATAGCTCAGTCTCATCCTTATGTTGCTATCTATGGGATGCCATAGCCTCTAATAGTCTGAATTACTTGCTTGAAGTGCTCATAGACTTTGTGATTGGCTCTTCTTAGGTAGGATGCAATTTGGACTAGTTTTAATGCAAAGGTGCTTTTCTTAGCTGTGACTTAGGGTTTTTATGCAAATTTTAGGGCTTCCTGGGGCTTTAATGGTGAAGGAGATTTGGAGTTGGTCTTGCTCATGTCCTCAAATTTGATAATGACTCATGTCTTTATAATTTTGCATTTTTAGACATATAAAATCTATGCTTTGTCATTCTTAGCTTACGTGGATCCCAGGTGGCATTCATTTGATGTCCCTTCACTGTATTTTTTATAAATGCCTTTAAGAACTAGCCATTATTTTTCAAACATCTATCTTTACTTACGCTCCATTGGATCAAGATATTTCACTCAAGTGAGATTCTTAGGATCCTTACGTTAAATTTTTTTATGCTAATAAAACATCAAAAGGACCCTTTAAAACATGCCCCCTTTGGCTAGGCACAATCTTAGATTATGTTAAATTTGATGGTCTTGAGATTGTCATAGATGTCCTCACAGATGTCAAATGTCATGCATGAGGCTGTCAAATTTAATATCCTAATTTTTTTATAGTCTAATGATTAGATGCCATGTGGTGTCCTTATAGAGCCTTCATATTCCTTAGAGTTGATTCACTTCATCAAATTATGAGTAGTGAGGGCCGTTGATCATGATTTGATTATCTATTAGTCATTGGTCCAATTTTAATAAGTGGAGCCTTTTGCTAGTCAAGCATGGTATGAATGATTACCACATGGATCCTAGTCAGATTTTTGACTCTTCAATCTCAACTTCACTTCACTTGATAAAATTTGTACTATGCAGTGAGAGCCTTTAGATCTTATAAAGTATACAAATTTTAAGTCAGACTAGTTGGTCATATAAAGGCTTAACACAAATGATTAGTCCTAAGTTAATCATGTGAATAAACATGATAATTTTAGGTGTGGACCCTAATTGTCTTCAAGGATTAGAGTTTAAAAAGCTAATGTTATTTTAGTTGGGTTTTGGATCCCATTCTTTGTATCCCATTATTAAAATTGCCTTGTAAAATTATAATTTTGTAGTCAATCTAGACCATTGATTATAGGTTTCTAGATCTGATGGTAGAGGTTATGTTTAGGTGTTTTTCCACCCTAAAAGTAATTTGAGATATGCTTGAGAGGTAATAGAAGATTATTGTACACATAGAGGAGGCAGAGAAGGTAGAGAGGTGTAACAGGTTTTGTTGCAAGATTTGTTTCTCCCTTGTATTGTTGGAAATAATAGACTAGACAAGTTTGGTGTATGTAGCCCATCTTGGGTGAACCATGTTAAATCTGTTGTCTCCTATTTTGTGCATGTTTATGATTATTTTCTATGTGTTTGATTGATTCATTTCATAGTTCCTCTTGTATGTGATTTGGGGATAAATCTGTGTTTTATTTTATCCTAACAGATAAACCTAAAGCTAAAGTTTTTTATGCTAGGTCTAAGGTTGAAGCATTAATGTGACCCCTTTTTTTAAAAGTCTTTATGAAAAAAACCCCTTTAGACTTATTTAAAAAGGTTAGATGAGGTTTAATTTGATAGTCTCGCTAACATCATAAACATCCTTGTGGATGAAAAATGATGTGAGTTAGAGTGTCAAATTAAATCCCATGAAATCCCTTTTATGGAATGTGATATCGACACGTGATCTCTTTATGGATCCTCCAAATTTTTTAGATTTGAAGCAATTCATTAGATCAGCCTTCACGATAAAGCGAGAACCATTGGATCTATTTGACTCTAAAAAAATAGTCATTTATCCCCGTGGTAGATTCATGTGTAATGGAAGCTTTTTTTATATTCACTTTCCCTTGGAAGAATGTCAAAGAGACACATGGAGGTTTTCATTGGATTAATAGTCTTAAAGCCTTTTTTATCATGTCTTTTACCTTCAGGGTAATCTCACACCATTAGATCAAATGTCCAGGGAAGTAAGAGTCATTAGATCTATGATCAAATCATGTCATTAAGTTAGGCCCTGATATGCATAAATGCTTAGGCCAAAGTTTTGACCTTAAGGTATTGTTTGTGTTAATAAACACAAATAACCTTCGGATTAGAACTTAGGCTAAACATTAATAAAAGATTAAGACACAAACAAAGAAGGGAATCTGTAAACTAATATATAGACATGGTTAGGAAATTAAAAGGGGGAAAATATAAGGGCTTAAGTGTGATCTTATATCAAGGTTTGGTCATGTCAAAAACATGACCAAATATTAATGTAAAATTAAACTTAGGTTTTAAAAAGAAAAAGGATTCCATTTTCCTACCAAGTTTGTCCTGCCAAATTTGAATTTGAATCACATGATTTTTTGCTTAGGGTTTTGCATTCCTCCATGAGACCTATATTTATCATGCGATAAAAATATTCAAACTAATTTAATTACTGAGCTAAAACATACCATTTTATTAAAGTGGACAATCTCTAAAATCTAAAAAGGAATTCTTAACACAATAAGGTTTTCAATAATGAAATTCTAGAACATCTCTAGGGTCCCAATTTTCAAAGAATGGGGGTATGTTGGCCCCAAAAAATGGCAACTCATAGGGGAAACATAGAAATATGTTAGAACCCATGGACTCTAGTTTAGAACAACACACAAGTCCTTTATCTCATTCGACCAATATCATCATCCAGATCAGTTCATGGTTGAAATGAGCCTTACATGTGTAGAATTTAAACTCTAATGCTAGAGCACAAACATGTTGTGTGTGTGCTTTGATTCCACTTACTGTTTTTCATGATACTTTAAAGAACAACATTCAGGATTTATACCTTTGACCATTAACATTGACTTGGAACACATCTAGATACTCATTGGGAATATTTACTCTTAGTTCAGGGGAGGCTTGGGCATTGCTCTACTACCATCCAGGCATCTATAGCCTTGACAAAGATACCTTTGGTTCCACTCAAGGTCTTACTCCACTACCATCTAGACATTTATAGCCTCAATATAGGTTACCATAATCACCTTTGCTTCAATATCTCTTGATTTTGTAATAAGTTATTTTATTTTTATGTTTTTATAGGCCCTTTTAGTAAAGGTTAGGAACCAAGATAGCCAAGTTCTAGGGATTTGGTTAGATGTTTGGTCTTAAGGTAATCACCTGTAGTTGTAACCTTTGTCCTAGACAAGGATGTGTTTTAAGTGCAAGCATGAGTGTGCCTCAACATTCTAAAATATCCTTCTGCACATGTGATTCTTCTTAAAACTGAGCTTGGATCAATAATAATGTTTGGGTTCTTATGGGACAACTAACTTTTATACAGGTCCTTAAAGTGTCTCTAGATTATAATGTTATGCTTTTTGAGTCACTAAACTTTTAAGCAATCTGAAAAAATTTGAGCATGACTATCTAAAAGACTTATTGAAGCCAAATAATGCAAAAACAAAAGAAAACAAACATAGAACACAAAGAAAATAAGCAACAGGAACTAAACAAACTATAAGAAGCAAATAAATATACTGTAAGGCCTTGCTAATTAACTCTCTCAATGGGCATCCATTCTCTCTTGAATAGCTCTAAAACGTCTCTCACACTCTTGATAGGAATGACTTAACCACAACCATATCTAGTATCAAGGTCTAACATATAGTCTTTATAGCCAATGAGAGTCTTCTTGAAACTTGTAATGGATTGACTTCAAGAGGAACTAGGTGAAATAGGTAAAATATAAGCCTGGGAGGGCTGATTACAAGACTGATGCAAATCATAGTAGGGCTGAATATGGTTATATTGGGATTGATAAGATTGACCAAAGACTTGTTCATACTGATATGGGATAGGCAAAGCTAGATATGTCTCACCAACTTGTGTTAAGGCAAAGTCAACATCAATATAGTTCATGAATTAGTCATGAAAAGTGTATAGAATAAGAAAAAAATTCAATTAGAGTACCTAAACTACTTAACTAGTAGATTTATGATTGGAGTCACCATTGATGCTTAGTAGAATTACCTCTAAAGGCTAGTATCTTGAGGAGAACACCAAAACTCCTCAAAGAATGGACTATTCAGTCCCACCAGGTGTACCAAAAAGTATTATCATTTGAAATTCTACCCCTTGAAGAGAAAAAAAGTCTCTCCTCATTCAAGTGGCACAATGGAACCACCTTAGGGCTATGGGTGACTGAAATTTGAGGTGGATCTTTAGATTAGGGCTAGTTCCCTTGATGTATCACTATAGACCAAACCTACTACTAACTTATGGGGGGTGAAAAGGGAGAAGGATAAATTAAAAAAATCTAATCTAGGGGAGGTGATACACCAAATAGATAGTCTACTCACACTACTTAAAATAAACTTGAAACCAAATAGAATCCCACACATACACTTCATTCAATTAAACACTCCTCTTCTACATCAATGTTTCAAGCATGGGGTCTTGAAGAGAGCTTAGGCTAAGAGGACTTAGACAATAGGTATTATAAAACTAATGAATTATCTACTCACTATACCTATAATCCACATTAGACACTTCTTGTTGACCTACAAAGAGATCTTTCAATCCACATAAGGCATTAGGAAGAGTAACATGTGAAGGTAAGCAAAATACACTTACATAAGACCAACAACCATAACATTCCGTTAGTGAAATCTTGAATGAGGTAGAACAACATTATTTATTATTTTAAGGCAAAAATTGATCAAGTATTCACCATACTCAGGTGGAGAGATCTATATAACAACCAAAAAGGCTTGTATTTATAGAAATTATGAGAGGAGAGGGAGAAAGTGAAGCTCAAGAGTCACTAAGACACTTGTCAAGTAAGGATAAAGAGTTATAATAGTCATATAATTAATTATGAGATAGGTCTTACAAGGAAAATATGGAAAAATGTCTCCCAATTCATTAAACTTCTCCATATGTGGTGTAGATTCTCTCTTTCTTGCACATCAAACTACCCTCATGATTTGACTTCACAAAACTACCTCATCACTGAGTAGGGTTAGGTATGATGATTTATCCAAGGGGGAGGGGTTACTAAAAAACCTCCACATGTATTGTATTAGTCTCTAATGATCCATATTATTTTAGCCATGAGCAATCATCCTTGATAGTCATAAATAACTCCTTCCCATGCACCTCTCACACTTGCTACACAAAATGCTTCCTATTGCCCCCAAAAATGAGTGACATCTTTGGGACAACCTATGAACTATTTTGGTTCAACAAACCAAAATCACCTCTCCCCATTTCAAAAATTGCTTTGAGCATTCAAGTTCTTCATTTTTCAAAGCTTTTCCAAAAATCTATGGACTCAACATGCTTGAAATTAGCAGGTTCAATAGGTTCAAAGGCTTCTACAGGTGAGTTTAATCAAAAGAACAAGTTTCCAACACTTAGTCATTTCTAGGATTGGTTTTATACCTTGGTTCAACCAAAATAATTCAATCGGCAAGCTTCAAAGAGCAAGGAATGAATCATTGAACCGTTGAACCATTTTGGTTCAATGGGTTCAATGGGTTCAAAGGTTCAACGTCATCAGTAAAAGTTAAGCGCTTCAGCAAAGGTTCAACAAGTTCAATGACCAAATGGTTCAATGCATTTGGTTCAAAATATCAAAAAAGATTTAGCCAAGTAAAGAGATTGAACCATTGAAACATTTAACTGTTGAACCAAAGTTGGCTCAATCGATCGGTTCAATCGGCAGGTTCAAGGGGCTGCCCCAGGTCTGAAGGAGCAAATGCCCATACGAAGGGTAGTGAACTAGAGGCAACTACCCTTGCAGAGGGTAGGAAGCATTGGTTCAAGGGTCAAAGAGAAGATAAAAAAGATAGAATTACTTTGGATTTGTTCAAAGGCTGATAGGGAACATTTCCTTCAGACTTTTTGTCCAAAGGAAATTATTAAGTGAAAGAGCTGTTAGACTTTGGGAAGATTTTCATCAAAAAAATGGTTAAGGCAAAATTCATTTGAACATTTTGTTCAAAGGAATTCACTCGAGAAGAAAGCCTGAAGAAATTGAAAGGAACAAATGGCTAAGGAACAGAGGCTTTCCTTTAGACAAATTGCCCGAAGGAATTCCTTCAGACCTTTTGTTCGAAGGAATTGCTCGATGGAAAAGGCTTGAAAGCCAAAGCCCGTCAAAGAAGCAAAAAATCACTGGGAAAGATCAAACCTCAAAGTGCAGTAGAAGCTACCATGTGTCCCTTATAGAGTCGATGCAGAAGCTGTCAAGTGTCATCTGCCAGGACATAGTTTTAAATAAGTTTCAAAGCTAAAAAATGTGCCATGTGTTCTGTTATAACTCAGCAAAAGCTGACAAGTGTCATCATCCATAGTTTCTTCCTTTGTTTCATAAGGACTGTGGTGGGCCTCGGGTGAGTTACTAAGGTTAAGTAGAGTGCGACAAATGTCATCATCCGCATGAATCCAAAATAATTCTTGAATGTTTCTACAGTGTTTCTAGGATCTCAGCGGAAGCTGCCACATGTCATCTTCTGCAAGACTCTAAAAAGGTATTCAAGGCTTTGTAAAACATGTGACGTGTCCCGTTAAAACTCATCAAATCATGACAAGTGTCCATGTCCACATTTCAAGTTTCTTATAAAGCTTCTTTCACTAAGCTTCTCTCAATTTTTTGCGGAGGGTGCCACATGGTAACTACAAAAGATTTTAATATGTGTTTCTAAAAAGTAGTGGAAAATGCCACGTGTCACTTGCTGAGATCAATAGAAAGTGGCCAAAGCAAGTGGGAAAGACACAAAGGAATTGCTAAGGAGGATGATGGACCTGAAGACATCAAATTTGTGGCAATAAAATAACTGTTGATCTTTGCAAGCTTGAATGCGGGCTCGAATGCATTCAAAGGCTAAAACACTAAAGGGAAGAACTGTTAAGGGAAGGACGTAAAGAGCCAACAAAGTCGAGGATATAACCCTGAGAGCTCAAATGCCAAGAAAAGATAAAACTTAAAAGGGAAAAGATAATCTTAGGGCTTAAATCATAGTAGAAAGAGGGAAAGGCCAAAATATCTTCAAGGGAGTTATTTCCAGTAGGTGAAACAGTGGATCAAACAGACTTTTGAGCACGCCAAATCAAGGATGTGACTTGTTTTTCTTCCATGAAGTAATGGCAAATTGGACAGCTATATAGACATCAGGAAAAGGACCAGGTAGTCCATACCAAGGAAGAGACATATTAGATGAATGGACATGCCATAGTTAAGGTAGCCTCCCTATTCTAGCATGACCCTCGTTGATAGAACTAAAAATGCATTCAAGGCATTGAATGCAGCATGAGCCATTCCATGGAATAAAGCGCTAGACCTTTCTTGGCTGCTATAAAATGTAATCTATGATTTGATACAAGGGAGATCTTTTTGATCACTTAAGCAAAACTCTGCCCAAATTGAAAGGTGAATACTGAGACTTTGAGCTCAGATTGATGTTCATTTCATTTTATTTGAATGAGAAAGCAAGTTGTTTGCAGACTTTGTGCTGTCATAGCTTGTATCATTTTAGGAGATTGTTATTATGTCTATCTTCTGAATGTGTTCTTGTTTATTTAATTTGACAAGTAGAACTAGTGAAAGTAATTAGGAAGGTGTCCTGAAACCAACTGTGGGGAAGAATTTGTGCTTTCACAATTATTCTCAGTGTGTGTTTTTAGTTTCTTTTTGTGTTGAGGATTCTGGGACCCCCATTATCCTTTATGTTTCACTCTTTGGTTAGTTGAGGTGGAGACTTTGTGTTTCATTTCATCCTATTGGTTCCTACCCTTTGTTACCAGTTCCTTGTCACTACCTGAAAGAACTCTTTCTATTTCCTATAAGACCACTTCTGAAAGAAGAGAAGTGCTTTCAGTGTCTTCACCAAGATTTCTCCTTTGTCTGTGAGCATCATCTCTGAAAGAAGAGAGATGGATGGTGTATTCTACCTCTGAATGTTATTTTCTACTTATTTATATAGTATATAGCCCCTTCATATTTAATAGGGAACCTACCCTTGATGAGAAGAGAGATTTGTCCCCTTTGGATGTGGTAAACTTGCAAATTTAGATGACCAATCTCACTTGTTATGGATGATAACACTTATTTTGCTCAATTAGATAGCCGACTGACAAAATTTTCACCCAACAGTCTTTTTGGTGACTCCACTAGGGAAGAGCGCGCAGTTTGAAGTCTCAAGCTTCAAGCTGAAGTAGATCCTACTCTTTTCCATTTTTGTTTTACAATCTAGCAGTTCCACACTATAAAAGAAGCCAAAAATCTCAAGGTGTTGTTGACCCTATTTTTGAGTTGGTGCAGTAGAGAAATTTTGATTTTTTTCCTCCACAACCTCATCTTCAATGATCTAGGAACCTTCCTCCTACCCATACCAGGTCACCAACACAAGGTAGAGCTTCTTTTTCTGCTATTAGCAGAGCTTTGCCTATCCATACTCCACCCAGATTTGTGATCCCACTTCTACATAATCAAATCATGGCTTAAGGCCCTTGGGGTAACTCTTTTAGTCCACTAAATTTGACCCCACCTCTACATATGCTTCCACGTAGTTCAAGGAAGAATTTCCCCAAATTTTTTGGTGATGGGAAAGTTCACCTTGATGAACATATTTCTACCTTCAGCATAGCCTATGGTGTAATAGGTGTGGAGTATGAAGACATAACAGTCAGGCTATTCATAGAGACACTACAAAGTGTTGTTACAGACTGGTTCTACCATCTACAAGCTCGGTCAGTGACTGATTGGGACACTCTTAAAGATAAATTTGAAGCTAGGTTCAAGCCTACAAAAGATGTGCATGCCTTGCTATCCTAGCTCACACAGATGAAGAAGGAGCCCCATGAACCTATGAGGGACTTCATTTCCAAGTTAGATAAGCTGAGGAATAGGATTCTCATGATCGCCCAGCCAATACCTGAGAATCTCAAGTGTTTCTTCATCAACTCACAGCTACCTGAAGTGAGTTTTCTACTAAGATGGGCTAGACACATAGACCTTGCTACTGCTCAAGACTTGGCTACTGAGGTAGAAGATGACCTTTTCTTGGTAGGAAAGATAAGGAGAGACCCTAATAAAGGTAAATCCTCTTCATCCTCTAAATACTCACCTATAGTCACCACTAACCCAATGGTGAAAAAGCTAGCAAATGAAGTGCTAGCTCTCAGAAATCGAATGGTGCAAGGGATGTCATCTGCTCCTACATACATAGATATTCCAAGGAGGACATTTCAAAATCAGGTGTACCAAGGCCATGCTGCCAAGAATCAAGGATAGATAAATCGCCTTCCTCCTCCACAGAGGAACCTCACCCTTGAAGCACCTCCAAGCAAATCAACTGTTAGATATCTTGAAGTTGAATCAGATTTCTCATTCTAGCCTGAGTTGAATCCTAAATATGATGCTAATCTCTTCACTGAGGAAGAAGAATAATTAGTTGGCAACTCCCATATTGGTTTCCTGACTTATCAGGATGAACCCAGAAGTGAAGGTAATGTAGCTGAGGGATCATATGTTGTATTCACCTGGTCCAAGAATTAATCAGCTCAACAAGTTGATAAAGAGAAGATAGAGGGGCAACCTCAACCATCAATTTCAATTGCTAAGTGTGGAACCACTCTACCTTTCCAATCAAAGGACCCGGTAGTTGTTAGAAAGGTAGGTACCTCAAACATTTTTGCACCTTCAACTTCAAATTCACAGTCTAGTTCTCCCCTCCCAAAACTCAAAAGAATGAACTCCCATCCTCTATGCCTAGTTCATTTTAAAAATTTGATATCATTAAACATATAAAGAAAACCAAAATTCAAATGTCTGAATTTGAATTTTTGCAATCCAACCCCGAGCAATTAGACAAACTGGTTCAATGTGTTAAAAACTAGGTCGTCCCTATAGGAAAAGTAATTCCCAAGGTGACTCGTGATTCCCCCAAGAATGCACTCACCATAAACAACCTTGTCATCACTCCTCTTGATACTCTTGGTAGGACTGAACCTTTCTATGTCTCATTTTTGATAAATGGACATCAGCTAAACAATTACATCATTGATTTTGGAGCTTCAAATAATGTCATGCTTGCCAAAGTAGCTAAGTCCATTGGCCTCACACTGACCAAGATGTTTGGTAGATGCTTCTCCATGGAGAACAAGCAAGCACCTCTATTAGGACAAATTAAGGATGCCTAATTTGTATTTGTAGCATTCCCATACAAAATAATCAAGATGACTGTCTTGGTAGCCGATGTCCCAACATCATATGGCATCCTTTTTGGGTGGAATTTCTACAGGGATGTTGGTGGTGAATTGAGCATGGACTTATCCAAGGTGAGGATTCTAGTCAAAGGTGATATGAAGAGGCTACTCCCTGAGAAGGAAGTAAAATATGTGGTTACCCAGACCTCAGCACCTAAAGCTCAAATTCTATTTGAGTCTTCAGGCATGGGTAACTACTTTCTATCTATGGGTGAAGTTCATGAGGCATCTGATGATTCTCCTGCAGGTGAAAACCTGGAAATACATTCAGCTAGAATAGCAAGAAAATTAGTGGAGTGAAATACCGATGTGGAAGGATCTCAACCTCTGAATGAAGAAAATTTCAAAGAAAAAACAGTTTCTAATGAGGTATAGATTCTAGAATTTGATGGCAACTGCTCCTCCACTAGTTCAGGAGCTAGAGTTGTGTTGATGTCTCCTCAAGGAGATATTTTTCCTTCATCTTATAAGTTGTAGTTCAACAACACTAATAACAAAGCTGAATATGAATCTTTGTTTCTTGGATTGAGGGCTGCTCGAGACAAAGCCATCAAGCTCCTTCATGCCAAAGGAGATGCTGAACTAGTGGTTTGTTAGGTGAGAATCCTGTACCAAACCAAGAGTAAAAGATTGCACCACTTCTGCAATCTAGTTTGGGACCAAATTGAAATCTTTGATGGTTTCAGCATCTCTACCATTCTTAGAGAATTCAATGACTAGGCTGATGCACTAGTTATTTCAGCTACTCTCTTGGTCCCCCACCCAGACTTCAAAGGAGACAAGTACACTATTGAGCTGGTATTTAGACCAAGTATACCTAATAATGCTAGTCATTGGCAAGTGTTTAACAATGATAACCAAATCATTGCCTTCTTGGTGCAAAAAGATATCTTTGAATGGCTACATTTTGAAGGGAGTGAATCTCAGAAGTGTGAACTAGCTCCTGAATTAAATACAGATGCAGGTGAGGAGTTCCTACAACTTAAAGGGAATAAGATTCCCAAAGGCTTGGTTTCCTTTGAGAAGCTATTTGACAAACATGATAGATTCATCAAACAGTAGCAAATGGATTCAAGCTCCGCTCAGGAGTTTGATCAAGTAAATCTGAGAACCAAGGGAGATCCCAAGATGGTTAACATTGGTAAATGTTGTACTCTTGAGGAGAGGTTCAAGTTCACTACTTTGCTCAACCAGTATATGGACATTCTAGCATACTCCTATGATGACCTGAAGTCACTCAGACCTAATGAAATTTGCCATGACATTCCCCTCAAGGCTGACTCAGTGCCTTATAAGCAAAAATCTAGGCAGTATAATTCGAAGATATCAGGTACTATTCTATTTGAGATACAAAAAATGCTAAATGCTAGGATCATTTTACCAATTTATCATTCCACATGGATTACAAACATAGTGCCTATAAGGAAGAAGAATGGCAAAATTTGCCTCTGTGTGGATTTTATAAATTTGAATCAATCATCCTTGAAGGATAACTATCCTTTGCCAATCATCGATCAAGTGCTTTAGACAGTGATAGGTTCAGAGATGTTATCAATGCTAGATGGCTTCTTAGGATATAATTAGGTTGAAGTTGGTGAGGTAGACCATCATAAGACTACTTTCACCACACCTTGGGGCACGTTTGCATATAGAAGGATGCCTTCTATTTTGATAAATCCTAGCCCCACCTTCCAAAGAGAAATGGACCTTGCCTTCAAGGATGAGATGGATAAGTTCATCATATTTTATCTTGATGAGTTGATCATATTTTCTAAGCATCACCTAGATCATGTGTGCCATTTGAAACTAGTGCCGGAATGCTACCGTCAGAATGACATTTCCATAAACCCCAAGAAGTCAGTTTTTAGAGTAATAGAGGGGAAACTTCTCAGACACATTGTGTCCAAAGGAGGCATAAAGATTGACTCAGATAGAGTCAAGTCTATCTAAGAGCTTACCTTGCCCACAAGTAAGACTATTGTTCACTCTTTCTTTGGAAAGGTGAATTTATTATAGAGGTTCATCCCTGAGTTTGCTGAGAAGACTAGGCACATTGTAAACATGATGAAGAATAAGGCCACCTTTAGCTAGACTGAAGAAGGCAAGTCAACATTTGAGGATATCAAGACTACCATTTCCCATGCCCCATTTCTATTTTGTCTATATTATACGAGGGATTTCCTCATGTATAGTTATGCTTCTGAACACACACGTTCAACCATCCTGGTTTAGTAGAATGAAGAAGGTGTGGAATCTCCCATTTCCTTCATGATTTGTCCTCTCAAAGCTCATGATCTAAATTATTCAAACATGGAGAAGCATGCTTATGTGGTGGTTAAGGAAGTGAAGCATTTCCATTTTTACATCCTCAATTCACGAGTTACCGCTCTAGTTCTTGATACCACGATCAAATCCATATTAACTCAACAAGATTTTGGAACCAAAAGAGGCAATTAGATTGCAAAGATCTAGGAGTTTGATCTAGTCATCAAGCCAATAAATTTGCTATGTGGAAAGGGCCTATGCCAATTGATTGCTGACAACAAACCAGAAGAAGCAAGGCATGAAGAAGCACAGGTAGAAGACACACCAATAGTCCTCTTTGTCTCCACCACAAATGAGTGGTATTCAGGTATTGCTCATTTCCTTACCTATGGTGAGTGTCCTGCTCACCTATCTTATAAATAAAGGATGACTATCAAGTTGAAAGCTGCCAATTTCATCCTTTGGGACAATGGCCTATATAAGAGGAGCCTTGATGGAGTGTTCCTTTGCTACATAGACAAGGAGTAGAAAAATAAACTTTTGAAATCCTTCCACAATCTAGCCTATTGAGGACATTTTTCTACTCCTGTGACTGCCCATAAAATTATATGAGATAGGTATTATTGGCCAACTCTCTTTCAAGTTGCATACAAGTGGGTTAGGAAATGTGAACTATGTTAGCAGTTTGTTGGAAGACCCAAGTTAGTTGCCTTGCCTCTCAAGCCAATGGTCATAGAGGAGCCATTCTAGTAATGGGGAATTGACTTTATTGGTGTTTTAAACCCATCTTCAAGTGTTGGACATGATTATGTCCTTACAACAATAAACTACTTCACCAAGTGGGTGGAAGCAATTCCAACCAAGCATGCTACTTCAAAAGTAGTGTGCAATTTCCTCAAGGAGAATATCATTTCTAGGTTTAGGGTCCCAACCAAGATTGTCACTAACAATGCAGCTTGTTTCACTTCTTAGGAGATCACTCAATTCTATTTCTACTATGGGATTTCACTCTCACACTCTTCTGATTACTTTCCACAAGGGAATGGACAAGCTAAATCAAGCAATAAGAACCTGGTGACTATCATCAAGAAGCTGGTGGATGACAACCAAAGGACATGGCATAAAGCATTGGTTGATGATTTATGGGTAGATAAAATTACACCTAAAAGGGCAATTAGTATGTCTCCTTTCCAAATTCTTTATGGTATCAATGCTAAGATACCAATCACCTTAGAATTGCCAGCATTGAAATTGGCTAAGGCAATTGAAGATCAGACATATGAAAGCCCCCTCGATAAGAGGATCATGTGCCTGATTGAGCTGGATGAGTAGATAACTATGGTGGTGGATTGAATTGCTGCTCACCAAAGTTTGGTGAAGAAAATCTTCAACCAAAAAGCAAAAAACTATGATTTCTGGATTGGAGATCAGGTCTTGCTATGGGATAAAAGGAGAGAGCCAAAGGGGATGCATGGAAAGTTTGATTCTCTTTAGAGAGGCCCATTTATTATCCATTAGATCAATGGTGAGAATAGATTCCTATTGAAATATCAAGATGGCACACTCTTTACTCTGCCTCACAATGTGTAGCATTTGAAGCAGTTCAACTCTTGAAGTATTAGATGAGTTCACCTGTACATATGTATATTTGTATAGTCTTTTATTTCTATTTTATGATTTTCATTTTCATTTTTTGGAGCCTTTCTTTCTGGGTAGCATGACTCCATAGCCCAATGGCATACTTCAAAGGCACTGGAGATTCTGGTTTCTACTCCCCTCAGATGTTCCAAGTTTTCAACTGAAGGAAGTTCCCAAACTGGAGCCACCTGTTGTCCCCAAAAATGAGGGACATCTTTGGGACAACCTATGAACTATTTTGGTTCAATAGACCAAAATCATCTCTCCCCTTTTCAAAAACTACTTTGAGCATTCAAGTTATTCATTTTTCAAAGCTTTTCTAGAAATCTACAGACTCAACATGCTTGAAATTAGCAGGTTCAAAGGCTTATATATGCGAGTTCAATCAAAAGAACAAGTTTCCAACACTTAGTCATTTCTAGGATTGGTTTGATACCTTGGTTCAACCAAAAGAATTCAATTGGAAAGATTTAAAGAGAAAGGAAGGAACCATTGAACCATTGAACCTTGAACCATTTTGGTTCAACAGGTTCAATGGGTTCAAAGGTTCAACGTCATCAGCAAAAGTTAAGCGCTTCGGCAAAGGTTCAACAGGTTCAACGACCAAATGGTTCAACACATTTGGTTCAAAAGATCAAAAAGGATTTAGCCAAGTAAAGAGATTGAACCATTGAACCATTTAAGCATTGAACCAAAGTTGGTTCAATCGATCAGTTTAATCGATAGGTTCAAGGGGTTGCCCCAGGGCCGAAGGAAAAAATGCCCTTACGGAGGGCAGTGAACTAGAGGGAAGTACCCTTGCAGAGGGAAAACAACATTGGTTTAAGGGTTAAAGAGAAGACATAAAAGATAGAATTCCTTTGAACTTGTTAAAAGGCCGATAGGGAACATTTCCTTTGGACTTTTTGTCCAAAGGAAACTATTAAGTGAAAGAGCCATTAGACTTCGAGAAGATTTTCCTTAGAAAAATGGTTAAGGCAAAATTCCTTCAGACATTTTGTCTAAAGGAATTCACTTGGGAAGAAAGCCCGAAGAAATTGAAAGGAACAAATGGCTAAGGAACAGAGACTTTCTTTCAGACAAATTGCCCGAAGGAATTCCTTCAAACTTTTTGTCTGAAGGAATTGCCCAGTAGAAAAAGCCTGAAAGCCAAAGCCCACCAAAGAAGCAAGAACCTGCCAGGAAATATCAAACCTTAAAGTGTAGCAAAAGCTGCCACGTGTACCTTGTAGAGTCGATGCAAAAGCTGTAAAGTGTCATCTATTGGGACACAGTTTCTAATAAGTTTCAAAGCTACGAAACATCCCACATGTTTTGTTATAACTCATCAGAAGCTGAAAAGTGTCATCATCCATAGTTTATTCCTTTGTTTGATAAGGATTGTTGTGGGCCTCGGGTGAGTTACTAAGGTTAACTAGAGCACAATAAGTGTCATCATCTGCATGAATCCAAAATAAGTCTCAAATGTTTCTATAGTGTTTCTAGGAGCTCGACAGAAGCTGTCACGTGTCATCTTCCACATGACTCTCAAAAGGTATTCAAGGCTTTGCAAAACATGCCACGTGTCCTGTTAAAACTCATCAGAGCACAACAAGTGTTCACGTCTGCATTTAAGGTTTCTTATAAATCTTCTTTCACTAAGCTTCTCTCAGATTTCCACAGAGGGTGCCACGTGGCAACTGTAGAAGATTTTAATATGTGTTTCTAAAAAGTAGTAGAAAATTCCACGTGTTACTTGTTGAGATAAATGAAAAGTGGCCAAAGCAAGTGGGAAAGACATGAAGGAATTGATAAGGAGGGTGACGGACCCAAAGACATCAAATTTGTGGCAATAAAATAACTATTGATCTTTGCAGGCTTGAACGCGGGCTCAAATGCATTCAAAGGCTAAAATGCGAAAGGGAGGAACTACTGAGGGAAGAACATAAAGAGTCAACAAAGCCAAGGATATAGCCTTGAGAGCTCAAATGCCAAGAAAAGACAAAACTCAAAAGGGAAAAGATAGCCCGAGGGCTCAAATCATAGCAAAAAGAGGGAAAGGCAAAAATATCTTTAAGGGAGTTATTTCTAGTAGGTGAAATAGTGGATCAAGGAGACTTATGAGCATGAAAAATCAAGGATGCAACTTGTTTTTCTTCCATGAAGTAATGGCAAATTGGACAGCTACGCAAACATCAAGAAAAGAACCAGGCAGTCCATACTAAGGAAGAGACATATTAGATGAATGGGCACGCCATAGTTAAGGTAGCCACTTGTTCTAGAATGACCCTCCTTGACATAACTGAAAATGCATTAAAGGCATTGAATGTAGCATGGGCCATTTCATGGAACAAAATGCCAGAACTTTCTTGGCTACTATAAAATGTAATCTTTGATTTGATATAAGGGAGATCTTTTTTATCACTTAAGCAAAACTCTGCCCAAATTGAAAGGTGAATACTTAGACTTTGAGCTCAGATTGTTGTTCATTTCATTTTATCTGAATGACAAAGGAAGTTGTTTGCAGACTTTGTGTTGTCATAGCTTGTATCATTTTAGGAGATTGTTCTTATGTCTATCTTCTGAGTGTATTCTTGTTTATTTAATATGACAAGCAAAACTATTGAAAGTAATCAAGAAGGTGTCCTAAAACGAACTGTGGGGAAGACTTTGTGCTTTCACAATTGTTTTCAGTGTGTGTTTTTAGTTTATTTTTGTGTTGAGGATTCTGGGATGACTTTGTGTCCCCATTATCCTTTGTATTTCACTCTTTGCATAGTTTAAGTGGAGACTTTGTGTTCCATTTCATCCTGTTGGTTCCTACCCTTTGTTACTAGTTCCTTGTCACTACCTGAAAGAACTCTTGTTGTTTCCTATAAGAACACTTTTGAAAGAAGAGAAGTACTTTCAGTGTCTTCACCAAGATTTCTCCTTTGTCTGTGAGCATCATCTCTAAAAGCAGAGAGATGGATGGTGTATTCTACCTCTGAGTGTTATTTTATGCTTATTTATATAGTATATATCCCCTTCATATTTAATAGGGAACCTCCCCTTGATGAGAGGAGAGATTTTTCCCCTTTGGATGTGGTAAACTTGAAACTTTGGATGACCAATCTCCTTTGCTGTGGATGATAAGACCTATTTTTCTCAATCAGACAGCTGACTGACAAAATATTCATCCAGCACTTCCAATTATGCAATATGATCAATTAACAAGGAGGAATGACACATATAAATATTATCCAAGTCATCAAGTTCATGAATTAAGCCTTAAAAATCTTCCCAATTAGAGCTCTCACCATTTTTACCAAGTATTCAATGTCTGCCCACTAGACTAGCTGAGACGAAGAAGGTAGTGGACACACATAGGAGATTATATACCTCAAAAAATTGTCATGAACACTTATAAAAAGTATTAATATCTCTCCTAAAGGTGGTTGTATCCTTTGAAACATCTCCATACTAACAAAGCACACAAATTTTTGAATAAAATCCCTTTTGCACCCCATCTATATAGGTAGGGTGCACCTCAGTTGCATGGGGTAGGTATTTGGAGAGTTCTCTATAGCTTCAAATCACTTTCATGGTCACTTTACCCCATTTTTATGCTTCAATTGCAATATTTTCTCTATCAAAACTGAGAGAGGGTTTTGTGAGGGTTTTAGAGCCACTTCTAGTTTTAGCCTTTGTTCATAAAGGCTACACATTCAAACCCTTATAAATCCTTTTGAGAGCATCCTAGGAACCTCTAATAGCATCTCTAATCACCTCATCTTTCCATGCAAAGTCTCATGGATATTCTGAGCATTTAAACTGGCCATTCATGTCCTTCTCCATACATTTTGTAGGGTTTAGGTTCCTTCTAACTAAGAAAATGGATTTTGATGGATAAATTTTCAAAATAGTGGCCAAAACACCTCTGGTAGCAACAAATAAACATGATTGAAAAAGTGACAAGCTTACCTCATGTCAAAATTGGAATTGACTTCTCAGTAGGCTTTAGGTCTAGTGTTGGCTCTAAGGATTATCTTTAACTTTTGATGGTTTGGACCACCAAGCTAAGATTATTTGAGTTATATAGGTTAAAAAATATCTATTTACATTACCCAAGCATGATTAGACAATCTATAATTCTCAACTAATGATACACATGAGAATAACCTCCTTACCAACCACAAGCTTTACCATCTCTCATGGTGTTGACTATAACTTTAGATGCATAGAGTAACATGTTTAGTTTCAGACCCTCATAAAAGTATTTTCATGTTTATATAGGTGTTTCCCAACTCCATAAACCTTTTCTAAGTTCAATAAAATCTTTGGTCAATGTGTTTATCCTCTTTTAGAAAAAAGTAGGGTTTTGTGCAAGGAGAAAGTGCCCTTCCTTTGAGACAAAATAGAGGAATGTTTACATATTTTATTCTCAAAAAAAATTATTGGATTGGATTCCTAAACTTATCCTCATTACTTTTACTAATCTTCAGCTCCTAATTCCAAGGGTATAGCCTCTAACTTCCTCATTTTCCTAATCAAACTTTTTCCTAAGTACATTGTCTGTAGGGTATGAGTGTTGACTGTGTTTTCCACAAATTTGAACTCTCCTAACCTTGATTTCATGGTAAAAGTATATTTTAAGGTTTCCATATATTTTATTAAGTTGTTTCAACTCCTATTAACTCCTTAAACCTGCCCTTGTTCATCATATGCATGTTGAAGACGCCAAATTGTGCTCTATAATATAAGACTGAGACACCCCTATCTCCTTTGCCTGTAGGTGATATTACATGTTTTGAACAATGTAAATGATGTTATAAGACCTAATTTGAATCACTGAGCTCATTATTAATTATTTATACTTGGGTATCACAAGTAGATCATGTTGATCACATAAAAGCATCATTCCTCATACTTCACTATTTGACTGGGACACTGTATTGCTAGTGACCCCTATAGGTGCTCAAGTGTATCTTTAGGTCTAAAATTAACATACAATGCATCATTTATACTTATATTGTCTCTTAAAAATAATATGCATCACCTTGACTGGTCTAAAACTCCATTTAGACACCTTGCTTTCAACCCTTTATTTATGCTCAGTTGCAGGTGTTGATTTGCCCTATGTATGGATAAAGGGTTAACGCATGAGGGTATAGAAAAATGTTGTGAGCCTCATTGATATCCTTTTTCATTAACATACTCCCATTTCCTATTTAAAACATCCAAGCATTTTGGTGATGGCATAGTTTGAAACTTTAGGGTGAAGGAAATCCCTTTAAGGCTCAAACCTGTAGATGACACTGAATGAGTTTAGTGCATTTGGAAGCAACTTTGAGCCTTTCTAGTGAGAGAACCATATGGATAAATCATCATATTCCTTTTGAAATTTGAACCTCCATATAATATATACAAGGATAATATACAATCAGTGACCAAAATTCAATATGACATTGCTATAAAATTATTCTAAAAGAGCTAGGGGCTCTATTTTGACAAAATAGATATCAAGGTTCTGAGTCTCAATCGCTTTTTTGCCTTGAAGGTTCCTTGATTTATTAACTACCCTATCCCATTGAATACAAGTATGATAAGGTCAACATCATACCAAGACAAAAGGAGGGTTCTCAAATGTTTTAAATTCTACACAAGACCCCTATACTTTATGTTCATAACACATGTAGTTGAAGGCAACAAGTGTGACATAACAAGGAATATGCATGTTTCCTACCTCATATTTTATTACCTTGGTTATCAATTTTACCTTCATCATTTAAAAAACCTAAAACAACATTCATACTCTTATCTTAATGTGGAAAATCTCCTTCTAGGCACTTGTAGATGCATATTTTGAGCAAAAGGCAACATGATGATCTATGACCAAGAACAACCTATAAGAGGCTTATGAGTTCATGAATCCTAAAAAATCAAGAAGATGATGGGAAAACCTATGGATAAGTCTTAACAAACATATGAAACCATAAACACCATCAAACCAAAGTAAACAATTATGAAACTATCTCAAAAAGTGACCCCTCTTAGATGAAGAAGCATCAAAAACTACCTAGCTTCTTAATGATGATTCATAAAGAATGATCCATGAAACTAAAACTTTTTTCCATGAATTTTTAGCTTACTCAGACCCCTTTCAACTCCCAAGAGCATTCTTCCCAACTTCACCTATGCGACTTGCACCAAGTATTCTAAATTGACCTTTCTTAACTTACAAAGGAAAAAAGTAAGAAACAAAAGTTGAAACTGATATTTTTGACCTTTATTATACAAACAAAGCATGGTAATAATCGTAGGGAGCTAAAGAGGCACATTCCCACATTTTTAGCTAAAGATGGATTTCCCAAGTCCATACAAGTGCCATTAAGGGTTAGTTTTGAGGAGTTTCTCCTATTTTAAAGTGTGAAACTATTTATTAAACTAAATATAACTACCTCATAAAATATTATAACCTAATCCATGATGAAAAATCTCTTGGTGATAAATTTATTCCATAATCAATCTGTACAAGTCATTTATTGAGCTAGAACTGTGACCAAAAGGTGTTTTTTGCATATGAAACATAGTAAAGGACCAATTTATGACTTAAAAACAACTTAAAACATATCAAATAACATATTAATACATTTCTAACACAATTTTAACCTTTGACCAAGTTTGCCTAGAGTTGACTCTGGTTGACTAGGTAAGTACAAGGAAGATAGGCTTAGACCAAGGCTAGATCAAGGATAAGTAAGTTATTTAGACACACATGAGACCCTATTAGACATAAGGTAACTTGTGAAAAGTTTCAATATGTAGGGATTGACCCCATTGGACTAAAATTCAAATTTGGTCAACACTTATTGCCTGTACCTTCAAAACATAGTCTACTTGTAGGTGCTGGCAGAGAGTCAGAGGTCTTATGAGGAGTGTTGGATAAGTGGTGATAGCCTAATTAAAGTTTTAGAGTGATTTTTACATGATAAGACCTATCTGAAAGGTGAATTAATAAAGGGAGGATGTAAACCATGTTCAAAGGATCTAAAGACTATTCTTAGGGATCAAATCCCTAAAGAGTGAAAATAGAGCACTTGAGACTTTTTGTCAAGGTCATATGACAAGGTTGTTAGGAATTTTGAGGCATCTATATGGATTTTTATTATATCCATATCATAGGTCAAGATACTTGAAAATAATTAAGTCAAGAGGATCAATATAGAGTGGTTTTTAGGAAGCTCAAAATTATGTTTTTATGCACTAAAACCAAGCAATGCCATCTACAATTGGAGCTTCAAAAAGACTTTTAAACTCAAAGTTGTGAAACAAACCTTGTATTATGATTGAATAAGTATTACATGGCTTATTGATAGTTTTCATGACCTAAATGTCATTTCAAAGGATGGCATTTTGTGTTTTGCTTCCCATGGACACCTATAAGCTTCTCTTGCCCATGAAGTTGACCTTACAACTAGTTACAAAGTTTCTACAAATCCATACCATAATCTTGGATGTGAAAACCTATAAACATAGAAATAATTGTTAGCTAATTTTTTTTTCTAAAACCCCAGATGGTTCCCATGAGTCTTATGGCATAGGTGTCATGAAGGTAGCCACATACAGGGCTCCGTATAGTTAATTGTAGGTGACTATTACAGACAATGAGACAAAAAGGGTGTTTATGGGATGATTTGGTCTTAGTTAAAGAATTAATGCAATTAAAAACAACACCAAATGAACATAATGGAATCATAGGATTTTTTGAACATTGTCCTTGAGGTCAAAGTATGCCTTTATACCTACACATGCAACCAAAAGCAAAATACAATCAATTACCTTGACTGGTCTTAAGAACATCAAAATTCAAGGTGTAGGAATGAATGAAAAGGGTATGAAGGCATGATGAAAACCTAGAAAATTTTATTGATCACTATTTGAAACTCCAATAGCATATAAGTATGGGAGGAAAGAGACTCTAGTCAAGCACATAGTCCATTGGAAGAATACTGCACATAGTCCATTACACCAAGGGTCTATTTTAGGTTTTGGATGAGTTGAGAGGCATATTAACCAATTCATGAGATAAAAAATTTTAAAAAAAATGTTTATGACTTGGATAAAATCATAAAATAACCATCATTATTTGAATAAATAGGGGAGTGCCCTTTGTTTTATCTCAGACAGAGGGCACTCCCCTCATGCATAAACCTTGGTAGTTTTGACAAGAGATGATAAAGGAAGACCAATGAGTTTTCTAGAATTTGTGATAAGGTATAATAAGCTGTAATAAACCTATGAAAACATGTAAAACCTTACAAATAAGGTATAAACTAAATATAATGATCTAAACCTCCAAGTTTGTAGTTAGCCTGTTAGTCAATGTTTTGGTCTAGAATCCAAACAAGAGGTCACTTTCAATTTTAGATCTAAGTGAGATTTAAAACTTATTAGATAATTTTTTTAAGGTCATATTAGAGGTGTATGATCAATTTTAATTAAAATAATCTTAACAGGATGATCAAAAATAGAAAGGTTGTAGGCAGGCCTATTGAACATAGTTTATGCCTAGTATCCAAATAAGGGTCATTCACACTTCTAGCATGAGATATGAATTAAAAACAATTAAAATATGTTTTTGATGTCATATAAGATATTTTAAATCTATTAATATGCAAAATAAACCACAAGGAATCCATTTTTGGGCTAAAAAATAACTCAGACTTGTGCAAAATGAGAAAACAAGCTCGACAAGAGAGATTTGGAAGGTCACATATCTCTTGATGCTTTGAATGGGGTAAAAATAAGTTTGGAAGTGTTAGAAAGGTTCTTAAAAATCATTTTTGTGAAATTATTTTTAGGTTAAACATCAATTTTATATAAACAAATCCTAAGAGGTCAAAATAGGCTAAAACCCTTGCAAACCTTTATTAGAAACCAATTTAGAAAAATAGAGTTTGAAAGTTCATAAAATGGAATAGTTTAATTAGGATGATGATTGGAAATTGTATAGGAATATTTTAGTCTCCATCCCATACTTATGATTTATACAGACTTGTATGGATAGAGTATAAAAGAGGATTTTATTGATAGTTTTGTGCAATGTGCAGGTTGTATGAGGTTTAAAGAGATGAAAATCACATGGAGGGAAATATTAGGACATAATATAACTCCCCATATCAATTTTATTCATTTAAAAAACTTCTAAGTGACTCAACTAGCTAATTCATCTTAGCCAGTCAAAACTGGCATAATGACCAAGCTAGTGAGAAGGATGGAAAAATTCAAGTGGGGTGATTTTAAGGTATGATTAATGATTATAGGGCCATGGAGGGTTTTGAAAATTGTAATAAACTCCATCCCATATATTTTTATAGGAACCTAATGCCTTTTTAGAGGCCAAGTGTGCAGGCTACATGAAGGAGGGGTTTTTTGGACTACAGATGATGATGGCTCATTCCCAGATGATTATAGATGAACAAGAATAAAATAAAGTCATGGAAAGGAATGTATATAACAATAAAATTTAATTCCAATCATTATATGTATCCATAATTATTTTTGGGATGTTTAAGCAAGTCCAAATCATGAAGGTAGCTTTTCTAAGCCAATTAAAGGAATTTCATGCCACTTTGCAAGGGTTTGATGACTTAGATGGAAACTTGTGCTTCTTAAACTTGTATGGTTCTTCCAAAATCCTATTATAATTCACAAGTAACTAATTTTATTATCTTTACAAGTGTCCTTGTGACCCTTGGACTTCTCTCTTCTCCTCTCTCTCAAGTTCTATTAGAACTAGCCATTTTGGCCATTATAACTTACGCTCCACCTGAGTATGGCAAAGCCCTGCTCATTTACATACCATTTAATCAATAAGACTAATAATTTTTACCTCTTAAATAACTATATATATTGTGTTTAATTTGATGATGGATATTTCTTAGTGAAGACTATGGATTTCTTAGCATGTTATCTCATTTTCTCACCTATTTGCAGCTTCTTCTTGTAGCTCATGTGAAGTTTTGTAGGAAATGTCAAGGACCGGGTTAGTATTTTCACTAGTGGTATTCAAGGCCTATTTTATATTACTCCTATTACTACACATTCATCTATAAAATTCACAATGAAACATTTATGTGAGAAGACTTAAATTGGAAAAGTGTATGTTTGATTAGTCTCTTAGTTTCATGTCTAACATGTTGCTGGTTGGAAGCCATCAACCTATTTGGTGTATCACGTCCCTTAGAATAGTATAATTTTATTTATCTCTCTCCTCCCCCCCTAATTTTTAGGTGTAGTTATGATCCAAAATGGTACATTAAGGGACTTGTCCCTATCTAGATATTCACCTCATCCTTAGGATGCCCACAAGCCTAGAAGTGTTTCCATTGTGCCACTTGGATGAGGAGAGCTTAGGAATTTCCTAAAAGGGTGTAAATCCAAGTGAAAATATTTTTTGGCATGCCTGATGGGACTCTTGGTCCAAGAGGTTGAAATATTTTTGGTGTTGTCTTTCAATAATCAGCCTTTAGAGGCATCTATCCAAACATCAATAGTGACTCCAAAGTTGCATCAACTATGCAAGTAGCCTAGGTATTCCTTTTGAATATTTTTGATAATAATTCATTGTGTTATTTCTTCCTAATGAGGTTCTTTGGCTGACCTTTGTGTTGATTTTTGTTTCACATAAGTTGGTAAGGTATATCCAACCTATGACATTCCCTATCAACCTAGTTTTGACCCTTACCAATTCTAATATGACTCATTCCATATCCAGTATAACCATTGATATCCTAGTCATGAAGTGTATCAGCCCTACAATAAACATTCTCCATATCTTGCTCCTAGTGAACCTAGTCATTTTTTAAGTCAATCCATTTCCACTTTTAAGCAAACACTTTTGGGCTATGAGAAGTACATGTTGGATATTGATACTCTAAGGGGATATAGTCAAGAGGTTCCTAGTCATCTTATTCATAAAGTGAGAGATGCATTGGATATTGTTAAAAGAGATCGGGTACCTATTGAGAGAGCTAATTGGCAAAGGATTACAAGTGAGATGATAAAATATAAGTGGCTTGGTTTATTCCTTGGAAGATAAGCCAAGAGTTCATGAAGAGTAGCCTCACAAAACTATCAACCTTCATATCCACTTCCCCAAGATTTTTATCAGTCCTATTTGACCCCTATTAATTATCCCAATCAAGCTTACCAAAGTCATCATTTTCCCCATCAATTGGAAGAGAGAGTTGAAAAGAGAAACCATGTTTTTGAATTTAATCTTGATAGGTAGATTGATCTGGCTAATATGCATAGGCAAAAGTCCATGTTAGTATTAAATGAAGTGGATTTCAAGTCCTCATCACCCTCTCACATTACATCCCCATCTCAAGGAGTGACCCTTAGATAGGAGATTCCAAGTTGGAGACAAGGTGCAAAATCCAAGATTAAGGAGATCCTATATTCCTTGAACACTTCATCCACTCCTCAAATTATATACCCACCTAAGGAAAAAAATTATAATCCTAACATCATAAGCTAGAGTAAGATAGTGGAATCATGGGGAAAGATAGAAGCATTTATAAGGAGTGTGAAGTTGATCCTTTGCAAACCCCTCCCAACCTTCCTCAAGAAGAGATCTCTTGTGTTCCATGTCATCCCTCTTTTACTCCTTATCCTCATGAATATTCTTATAAACTTAAAGAAATAATTTTCCAAGAGAACCTAGCCAAGAAAATTGAAGAGGTGGAATCAAGGATGAAGTTGCTAAGTCAAGGTGTGATGGAAGGTTTAGATCTAAAAGAAGATCCTATGCCTAAACACGCCCCATATAACCTCACTCAAGAGAGTTCCTAAGTTGAATAAAATGTGAATGAATTTATTTTCAAGTGGAAGGAAGATAACAAATCCATATTATCCCAAGGTCTACCTCCCCTTCCTTAAGATCTTCAAAAAAAATCCCTTCCATTCCATTCTTAATCTGATTTTGGGTTCTATGTTCCACCTCCACCAACTAGTTCATCTTGCCCTCACCCCATCACCCTTTACATTGATGAACATGTGGTATGGGAATATAAAGAAGAGCACTTGGTTGATAAAAATTCAAAACTCTTTCTTGAAGAAAGTACAACTCTTTGGCAGCCTCATTGGGCTAGGTCACTAGATTTCAAGATGCCTAGTCTTGGCATCACCAAGAATGAGAAGGAGATGGAAGATCTTGAAGCCCTTGAGAAGTAAGATCAGATTATGAAAATTGAGATATAATTTGAGAACCCTCAAAATATCCCAAATGATGAGGAAAAGGTGAGCCCTTGTGTCGATTCTTCTTGTTTAGTTGATGATGAAGAATGTCTTCCTTATGTCGAAGAGGAAATCTTGGATGAAGTCCTTTTGGATTCTAAGGATGAGGATGAAGGACCTTATCTTGTTGTTCCCTTTCATGATGTTGATCAAAAATAAGATGAGGACTTGTGGTATTAGTTTAAAAACATTTGTAATGAGTTTGAGTCTCTCAAGGGGTCTACTATTTCATTAGAGCTGATTACAAGTGATGATGAACAAGATGACATTGTCTAACATTTCATAGATGAGCAAGAGAAAAGTCCACATCAGCATTTGGATGTCAAGAAAAACTTATATTGGCTTCAATATTTAAAAGAGAAAAAAATTATTCCTCTTGAAATCATGCCTACAAAGAAGATGCAAGTTGATCATGAGATGAAGAGTGGGCAATAATATGAGGTATGTGTACAAAGACAAGTGGAATACTTTTATATTGGTGACCTATTTGAAGATGATCTACTTGAGAGCAGATCAATTGAAGTGCCAAGGAATAGGTCTGATCTATCAAGTGTTCAATTCAAAGAACAACATGCTTAGCACCATGATTCATCCCATGAAGAAGGAGATGTAAGAAACTTTCCTTTTGATCCTAGAAAGGGAGGTATTCTTAGTTGTTATTTCACATATAGTTATTTGTTTCCTATTTTTCCTAAGTGCTTTGAGCATGTGTGTGTCTTGTTAGTGTGTTTGATTTGCTTTGTGTATGTCCTTTGTTTTGTGGGGTTGAGGTAGTCAAGTGGTCTTATCTTGATCAAATTTTTTTGGTCAATATCCAAAGGTTTGATTGTTTATCTTAGATTTCAGATGGCTCCCTAAGCCTAATGGATTGATAAGTCTACTAATCTAGTTAGTATAGAAGGCATACTGCCCTTATGAGTCACCAATTTGCTGACCAAATTTAACCCTGCAAGTCAAATTAGGACCCCTATAGGTGGAAACTTGACTTTCAGGTGTTTGAGTGTCTAATATATTATGTCTAAATGTTTATTATAGGATAATTTATGTCATTTAATGTTATATTGGCCTTCGTCTTTAGTATTTTTAATCCTTTTAGTCTTATGAGTCATTTGGATGTCAAAAAGTGGTATTTAATGACTTATATAGATTTATTGGGAAGTGTGAAGGTTAAAAAAGGTAATTTTACATGCCATGTGTCCCCATATTCCTTAATCAACAATTGGTAATTGAAAGTGGTAGGTGCTTTAGAAGAAAGAGTAGTTTTGTTGGGAAAAAGGTGAGTTTGGAACTTATACATCCCATGGGGAAGTGTGCCACATGGGGGAAGATCATATAATGTCCCTTAATATTATTAAAGATTATTTCCACATTTTAAATGCTCTAAAAGTGCCATTTTTGGCCTAAAACTAATTTTCTCCTTTTTCATCCTTCTAGGCACATAAAACCAATCTTTAGGTTTGTACTTGGTATGACTAGCAGGGGAGGTTCTAGATCAAATGCCTTGGGGAAGTGAAATTAAACTCAAATGAATTCATTTATATTACAATATTTCAAATAATTGTGGCCTTTAATTTATGAACCATCCTCATAAAGTTAATTGTGCTTTTATGCTTACTATTTCATGCACCCTATAGGTTTTAATTTGGTTTGGGAATTATCATACAATCCAATTGGTCATATTTGTTATAGATGATTTTGTCTTCCTCCTAAGCTTATATCTGTGCTTGTTTTAAAGTTTCATGATGTTTTGATGAGCAAAGTAGCTTAGGTTTCAAGAGGAAGAACTTTTTGTGCAATAAGTAGTTTTTCACCATGTTCAAGATTTACATGTTTTGTCAATAGATCTATGGAGTTGTGATAGGTTATTTATTATGATTAAAAAAATATTTTTATCTCATGTACTTTTAGTCTCATTATCCAAGTAAAATTCCAAAAATTGTTGTCACAAAGCACCATGTAACCAGTTGATTCCAGGATTATCATGCATAGCCAACTTGGTGAGCTAAGTTAGGGCCTTCAAAATGTACATGGCGGCCATGAATATGGTATTGAAAGGTTTAAAACATTATAATAGTATAAATAATCAATAAAATACTTTCATTTTTTTATAAGAAGGACTGTGATAACCAACATAGTCACTCACACAATTCTACCATTAACATACTCATCTACAGGTATCTCATGAAGGCTAGCATGTTAAAAAGGATATTTGGAACTAAGATAGTTTATTGAATATAAAAGGAACATATTTTTCATTTTTGAGATAAGATTAATATTAATTTAAGTCCAAATACAATGTATACTACCCAATCTTCATACTTACTACCTGTATCTTCAAAACACAATCTGTTTGTAGGTGCTAACAGAGAGTCAGATGTGTTATGAAGAGTGTTAGACAAGTGGTGACACCCTCATTAAAGTCTTAGATTTATTTTGACATGATAATACATATTTTATATGTGAATTTACAAAGGGAGGATGTAAACCACGTTCAAAGGATCTAAGGACTGTTCTAAGGGGTCACATCCCTAAAGAGTGAAAATAGAGCACTTAAGCCTTTTTACCAAGGTCATATGACAAGGTTTTTAGGGATTTTGAGGAATATATATGGCTTTTTATTGTATTCATATCATATTAAAAGAGCCTTACAAATAATTAATTCAAGAGGATCAATAGAGAGTGGTTTTTAGGAAGCTCAAAATTATGTTTTTATGCATTAAAACTAGGCGATGACATCTACAATTGGAGCTCCAAAGAAAATTTCAAATTCAAAGTTGTGATGAAAACCTAGTATCATGATTGAATAAGTATTAAATATATTTTTGATAGTGTTAATGACCTAAATTTCATTTAAAATGATGGAATTTTGTGTTTTACTTCTCATGGACACCTATAGCCTTCTCTTGCCCAAGAATTTGACCTTATAACTAGTTACAAAGTTGCTACAAATCCATACCATAAGATTGAATGTAAAAACCTATGAACATAGAAATAATTGTTAGTTAATTTTTTTTATAAAACCCTAGATGGTTACCATGAGTATTATGGTATAGGTGTCATGAAGGCAACCACCTACAGGCCTCTGTACAGTTAATTATAGGTGATTGCTATACAAAGTTAGATGAGAAAAGGTGTCTAAGGGATGATTTGGTATTAGTTCAAGCATGAAGTAAAGTAAAAAAAACACAAAATAAACATAAGGGAAGAATATGATGTTTTGAAAACTTTCCTTGAGGTCAAATCATGCATTTATACCTACACATGTAGCCCAAAACAAAATATAGTTAATTACCTTGACTGGTCTTAAGAACATCCAACTTCAAGGTGTAGGCATGAATGATAATGGTATGAAGGAATGATAAAAACATATAAAATGGTATTTATAAATATTTTACACTCTAATATCATATAAGTAGGGTAGGAAAGGGACTCTAGTCAAGCACACAATCCATTGGAAGAATATTGCACACAGTCCATTACACCAAGGGTCTGTTTTAGGTTTTGGATGAGTTAAGAGGCCTATTGACCTATTAAAGATATCAAAATTTTTATAAAACATTTTTAGGAATTGGATAACCTCATAAAACAACCATAATTGTATGAATAAATAGGGGAGTTCCATCTATTTCATCTCAGACAGAGGGCACTCCCCTCATGCACAAACCCTGGCAGTTTTGACAAGAGATGATAAAGGATGACAAAGGAGATATATAGACTCTATGAGAATGTGTGATAATCTAGAGTAAACCTATTAAAACATGGAAAACCTTAAAAATAATGGATAAAATATATATAATTCTCTAAACCTCCAAGGTTGTAATCAGCCTATTAATCAAGGTTTTGGTCTCGAATCCAAACAAGAGGTCACTTTAACTTTTAGATATAATTGAGATTTCCAACTTGATGGATAATGTTTTTAAGGTCATATCAGAGGTGTATTATCCATTTGAATTCAAATAATATCAATATGATTATCTAAAACATAAAGTTTGCAAGCATGCCTATTGGACATAGTTTAGGCCTATTATCCAAATGAGGGTCATTCACACTTCTAACATGAGATATGCATTCAAACCAATTGGGACAAGTTTGAGACATCATATAAGATATTTTAAATCTATTTATATGAAAAATAAACCAAAATGAATCCATTTTTAGGCTCAATAAAAACTTATACTTGTGCAAAATGAGAAAACAAGCTTGATATGAGAGATTTGGAAGCTCACATCTCTCTTGATACTTTACATGGGGAATAAATAAGATTAGAGGTGTTAGCGAGGTATTTTAAAATAATTTTTGTGAAACTTTTTTACAATTTGAACATCAAGTTTTTATGAACAAATCCTAAGAGATAAAAATAGGCTAAAACCCTTGCAAACCCTTGCTAGTGACCAATTTGGAGAAATGGAATTGGAAAGTTGATTTAATAGACTAGTTTTCTTAGGATGATTATTGATATAAAAATATTTAAGGATCCCTCCCATAATTTTGAGTTGTATGAACTTGTATATATAGGGTACAAAATAGAATTTTATTGACCATTTTGTGCATTGTGTAGGTTGTAGGAGGTTTCAAGAGATGCCAACCAAATGGAGTGAAATACTAAGAATTAAGATAACTAAAAATATAAATTTAATACCTTGAAACAAATTATAAGTTCCTCAACTAGCTATTTCATCTTGGCCAGTCAAAACTAGCATAGTGACCAAGTTAGTGAGAAGGATGGAAAAATTCAAGTGGGGTGATTTTAAGGTGTCCATGATGATTCTAAGGCCATGGAGGGTCTTGAAACTTAACATCCACTCCCTCTCATGGATTTGAATGGGAAACCAATGCATTTTTGGAGGCCAAGTGTGAATGGTGCATGAAAGAGGATTTTTTGGACTACAGATGATGATGGCTCATTCCTAGATGATTCTATATGAAAAAACCAAAACCCAATGCATGGAGAGGAATTTATACAACCCTTATCCTTCATTTTAATCATCATCATAGTACCTAATCAATTTTGGGATGTTAAAATAGGTCCAAATAATGAGGGTAGTTTTTTTGATCCAATTAAAATAATTTCATACCACTTAGCAAGAGTTTGATGACTTGGATGGACACTTGTGCTCCCTGACCTTGCATGGTTCATCCCACATCCTATTATAATTTACAAGTAACTAGTTTTATCATCTTGAAAAGTTTCCTTATGATCCTTGGACTTCTCTCTTCTCCTCTCTCTCTCAATTTCTATAAGAACTAGCCATTTTGGCCATTGTAACGTATGTTTCACCTGAGTATGACAAAGCCCTACGCATTTGTATACCATTTGATAAATAAGACTATTGATTTTTACCTCTTCAATAATTTTATATAGTGTTTTTACTTGGATGATGGATCTTGCTTAGTGAAGACTATGAATTTCTTAGCATGCCCCATTTTCTCACCTATTTGCAGCTTCTTCTTGTAGGCCATGTGAAGTGTTCTAGGAAATGTTAAAGATTGGGAGAGTTAATATTTTCACTAGTGCCATTAAAGGCCTCTTTTATAGTCTTCATATCCTTACACATTCATCCATAACCTTCAAAATGAAACATTGATGTGAGAATACTTAGATTGGGAAAGTGTATGTTTGGTTAGTCTCTTGGTTTCATGTGTAACATATTTCTAATTGGAAGTCATAAATATTGTTGGGTGAATATTTTATCACCAGCTAACTGATGGCAAAATAGGTATATTAAACTCAGCATAAGGAGATTTATATGGAAAAATTTGTAGGTTTACCATAGCAAAATGAGATAAATCTCTCCTCTCATCAAGGGGAGGTTCCCTATAAGGCAGGGGAGGTTCCCTGCAAACTACTATAAACAATATAAGCTGAAAATACACTCAGGGGTGGGATAACACCATCCATCTCTCTTTTTTCAGAGATGATGTTCACAAGGACAAGGATAAATCCTAGGTAATTGTTGAAGGCATTTATCTTCTTTCAAAAATGATGTTCAAAAAACTAGAGGAAGACTTCCTGGGTAGTAACTGTAACCACAAGAAACCCATGAAAGCACAAAGTCTTTCATTTCTTCTCCTAATGAAACATGATGCAGTAACATAGTAGAATGAAGTGTAGCACAAAGTCTCAACCTCAACTACAACAAGATAAAAGGTTATAAAGGATAATGGGAGCTTAAAGTCTCTCCAATATCCTTTTCACTACAATAGAAAACAAACAGACTAAAGAAAGTTATGGTAGCACAAAGTCTCCCATAGTCAGCCTCAGGACACCTTTCAGATTATTTCCACTAGTTATACTTATTAGATTAAATGGACAAGACTGTATTCAGGAAATAAACATAATAATAATTTCTTAGATAACACAAGTTATTTCAACACAAAGTCTGAAAGGTCACTTGATTTCTCATTCAAATGACAAAATATGATTAACAGTCTAAGCTCAAAGTCTCAAAAATGCCTTTCAGTTTAGGCAGAGTTTCACTTCTAATAATAGAGAGATCTCCCTTTTCATAAAATGAGATATTATAATATATAGCAGCTAAAGAAAGACTTCAGTGTTTGTTTCTAGTAAATGGCCCATGCTACATTCAATGCCTTGAATGCATTTGGAAATGTTGTGAAAGGGCCATGCTAGAGCATGATATCAACCTAGATTTTGGTGTTATAATCATCTCAAATGTCTCCTCCAAAACATGGGATGCTTGGTCCTCTTTATGATGCTTACACGACTATCCATTCACCTTTACTCAAAGGGGAAAAAATAGGTCGTGCCATTGAATACTCACATCCTCTAATGTCCACCTACTAGAAATAACTCTTCTAAAGATGTTTCTAGATTTCTTGTAGTTGTTATCTCTTTCCTTGCCATGTTTTGTCTTTCCTTGGTGATCTGGAGTTATCTTCTCACTTTCTACTAGCTCCTTCAGCTCCTTCTTTGGCTAGTTATTGAGTTTGTTCCCAGGCGTGCATCTTTGAAAATCAATGGGTATTTCATTACCCTAAATTTGATGTTTGCGAGGATGTTACTGGTCACTTGGTCACTTGAACCACTTTGAACTTTGAACCTTTGAACCTTTCAGAGTATATTGGTTCAATGGTTCAAAGTAGTTTAATGGTCGGTGGTTCAAAACTTCACAAAGAGCTGTGTTTGCTCTCTTTTTTCTTCTATTAAACCATTTCTTTCAACCATCTAGTTGAAATTATTTCTAGAAACTTCCACTTCTTTCATTTGCTCGAAGCTTTTGTTTGGACTTTGAATGCTTTTAACCTTTGAACCATTTGAACCATTTTGGTTCAAGGTTCAACGGTTCAATAGTTCAATATATTTCTTTGAATCCTTTGAATCTTCATATTTTTGGAACCTTTCCTTTTCTAAGTCCATCAAACTTATTGAACTCATTGAACCTTTGAACCATTTGAACCATTTCAATTCAAGGTTCAACAGTTTAACAGTTCAATCTTCACTCTTCAAAGCCTTATTTTCTTTAAGTCCACCAAAGTCGTTGAACCTTTGAGCTTGTTGAACCTTTGAACCTTGTAGAGGTGGGGTTCAATGGTTCAATAGTTTAAAGTTTTTCATTCCAATTGTTTGAAGCCCATTATTAAGTCTTTTGATCGAACCTTTGCATTGAACCATCCTCAAAACACTAAGGAAAATCCTTAAGTGTTTTGAACTTCCTTTGAAGAAAGCCCACCTGTTGAACCTGTGACTTCCTTAGTTGAAAAAGGCTTGAATATTTAAAAAACTTAACTGATCAGAATATTTTTAAGAAATAAAAGAGAGAGTTTTGGTTTGCAAGACCAAAATGGTCAGTATGTTGTCCACAAAAGCAAGTGACAAATTTTGGGAACAACAGCTAGCTCCAGTTGGGGAAATTCCCTCGATTTAAAATTTTGAAACATTCAAAATGAGTAAAAACCAGAATCACAGTGCCTTCATTTATGCCATTCCATTGGGATACAGAGTCATGCTACCCAAAAAGAAAGGTGCCAAAAACCAAACGGTGCCAAAAAAATGAAAAACGCAAAATAAAGAAAGACTATACATATATACAAATGTACAACTGGACTTATCTGATACTTCAAGGATTAAAGTGCTTCAGATGCTGCCCACTGTGAGGCAGAGTGAATGGTGTTATATCTTAATATTTTAGCAAGAAACTATTTTCACCATTTAAATGATGAATGGAAAATGGGCCTCTCCATAGGGAATTCAATTTTCCATGCATTCCTTTTGGTTCTCTCCTCTTGTCTCACAACAAGACTTGATCTCCAATATTAAAATCATGGATATTTACTTTCTAATCGAAGAGTCTGTTCACCAGACTTTGATGTGCAATAATTTAGTCCACCACCATAGTTTGTTGCTCATTAAGTTTAGTCAAGCACATGATCCTCTTGTTGATGGAACTTTCATAAGTTGAATCTTCTACTACCTTTTCTAACTTTAATTCTAGTAATTCTAGGGTGATTGGTATCTCTACATTGAGACCATATAGAAGTTAGAATGGGGACATACCAATTTCCCTCTTGGTGTAATTCTGTCTACCCATAAAGTGTCAAGCAATAATTTATGTTAGGTTCTCTGATTGTCATCTACCAGCTTCCTAATAATGGTCACTAGGTTCTTGTTGCTTGATTCTGCTTGACCATTTTCTTACGAATAATAGTAAGAAGACTGTGAGAGAATAATCCCATAATAGTAGTAGAACTGGGTAATCTCATGAGAAGAGAAATAGGCTGCATTGTCTATTACAATCTTGGTTGAGACCCCAAACCTAGAAATGATGTTTTTCTTGAGGAAATTACATATCACTTCCAAAGTATCATGCTTATTGGGGATGGCTTCCACCCACTTTATAAAGTGTTCTGTGGCTATGAGTACATAATCATGTCTAGCACTCGAAGATGGATTTACAGCGCCAATAAAATCAATTCCCCATTACTGAAATGGATCTTCTATCACCATAGGCTTGAGAGGTAATGCGGCCAATTTGGGTCTTCCAATCAACTATTGACATAGTTTGCATCTACGTACCCATTTATATATATATATATATATATATATATATATATATATATATATATCTTGAAATAGAGTAGGACAATAGTACCTAACTCATAGAATTTTATGGGCAGTCATAGGCATAGAAAAATGTCCTCCACAAGATAAATTGTGGAAGGACTCCAAAAATTTGTTCTGCTGCACTTTATCCACGTAGCAAAGGAATACCCCATCAAGGTTCCTCTTATACATACCATTGTCCCACAGGACAAAATTGGCAACTTTCAACTTAACAGTCCTCTTTTCTTTATGAGACATGTGAGTAGGACACTCACCATAGGTAAGGAAATGAGCAATATTCGAATACCACTCATTCGTAGTGGTGACAAAGAGAACTATTGGCATGTCTTCAACTTCTATTTCTTCATGCCCTATTTCTTCTATTATTTTATCAGTTATTAATTGGTAAAGAGCCCTTCCCCACACAAGCTTCATTGGTTTGATAACTAAATCAAACTCTTAGATTTTAGCAATCTAATTGCCCCTTTTGGTTCCAAACTCATGCTGAGTTAGTATGGACTTGATTGTTGTATCAGGAACCAGAGAAATAGTGTGTGAGTTTAAGATGTAAAAATGGAAGTATTTTACCACCTTCACCATAGCATAAGCATGCTTCTCCATGTTTGAATACTTTAACTCATGATATTTAAGAGGACAACTCATGAAGGATATGGGAGACTCCATACCTTCTTTGTTTTGTTGAACCAAAATGGTTGAAAGCATGTGTTCAGAAGCATAGCTATACATCATGAAGTTTTTGGTATAATCAAGACAGACCAGTATTGAGGAATGGGTGATAGCTTCTTTGATGTCTTGAAATGCTGATTTTCATTCTTCAATCCAGCTAAAAGTAGCTTTACCCTTCATCATATTGATAATGTGGTGAGTCTTTTCTACGAACTCAGGAATGAACCTTCATAGAAAATTCACTTTTCCAAAAAAAGAGTGGACTATGGTCTTACTGGTAGGAATAGCAAGCTCTTGGATGGATTTGACCCTTTTTGGGTTGATCTTTATGCCTTCTCAAGACACAGTGTGATCAAGAAGTTTCCCTTCAGTAACCTCAAAAATTAATTTCTTGGGATTAAGAGAAATACCATTCTACCTACATCACTCTAGCAAATGTTGTAGATGATACACATGATTAGGATGATGATTAGAAAAGATTGTCACATCATCAAGGTATACCATAATGAACTTACCCATTTTGTTTCTAAAATCAATATCCATCACTCTTTGGAAAGTGGCACCAACATTGATCAAGCTAAAAGGTATTCTACGATATGCAAAAGTGCCCCAAGGTGTTGTAAAAATGGTCTTATGTTGGTATGATTCACCAACCTCCACTTGATTATATCCCAAAAAACCATCTAACATTGATAACATCTCAGCACTAGTTACTGTCTGTAGCAGCTGATCCATGATGGGCAGGGGATAGTTATCTTTTAAAGATGACTGATTCAGATTTTTGAAATCAACACATAGACAAAGTTCTCCATTCTTCTTTCTCACAGGGACTATATTCACAATCTAGGTGGAATGATGGATTGGGAAAATAATTCTTGCATTCAACATTTTTTTAATCTCAGATAGAATTGTGCCAGATATTTTGGGGTTATACTACCTTTGCTTCTACTTGTGAGGCAAAGACCTAATCTTGAGAGGAATTTTGTGCTAGATTTCTTTAGGTCTGAGAGGTTTCAGATCATCATAAGAGTATGCCAAAACATCAATGTAATAGTGAAGCAGAGTGATAAAATTGAGTTTGTCATCAGAGGTACAACAATTTCCAATGTTGACCATTTTGGGATTATTTTCTATACTCAAATTTATTTGATCAAAATCTTTACAGAATTTTGAATCCATTTGTTGTTCCTTGATAAACATATCATGCTTGTCAAATATTTTTTCAATAAAATCTAATCCTTTGGGAATTTTATTACCTTTGCACTGAAGGAGCTCTTCATTAGCTTTTAAATTTGTTTTTGGAGCTAATTCTCATGGTGGAGATTCACTGCCTTCAAATTAAAGCTTTTTAAAGCTATCCATCTGTTCTAAAAAAGTAATGATTTGGTTGTCACCATTAAACACATGCCAATGGTCAGCATTATCAGGTACACTTGGTCAAAAGACCAACTCGATAGTGTACCTATCTTCTTTGAAATCTTGGTGAGGGACTAAGAGAGTTGCAGAGATGGCTAATGCATCTGCATGATTGTTGAATTCTCTAGGCATGACAAAAATACTGAAAGCATCAAAGCTTTTAATGCAGTCACACACCAGATTGTGATAATTTCAAAATATCTCATTCTTAGTTTGATATAGGTTCCTCACCTGACAAACCACCAACTCATCATCTCCTTTGGCATGAAGAAGTCTGACACCTTTATCTTGAATAGCCTTTAATCTGAGTAGTAGTGATTCATATTCAGCAGTGTTGTTAGTGTTGCTAAAATGCAACTTATATGCATAGGGGAAAATATCTCCTTTAGGAGATATTAAAATAACTCCAGCTCTAGACCTAGTAGAAGAATTGCTGCCATTGAATTCTAGAATTTAGATGTCATCAGAATTTGATATTCTTTCAAATTTTTCTTTATCAAGAAGGGAAGATTCTTTTTCATGTGTACTGCACCCTACCAATTTTTTTGATGCCTTATCTAATTTTTTTGGATTGTTACTTAGTAAGATTTCATCTATTGGAATAGGTATGTCTTCAGTAGACAAAAAGTAATTACCCATGCTTGAAGACTCAAACAGAATTTGAGCTTCAGGGGATAAAGTTTGGGTGACAATATACCTTACCTCCTTCTCAAGAAGAAGCCTTTGGATGATGGCCTTGATAGGGATACTCACCTTAAATAGGTCCATGCTCAATTCTCTACCAACATCCTTGCAAAAATTTCACCCAAGAAGAATACCGTAAGAGGCTGGGATGTTAGCCACCAAGACTGTCATTCTAATTCTCTTATCTGGGATGGCCACAAATGTAAATTGGGCATCCTTGATTTGTCCTAGAAGTGGAACTTGTTTGTTTTCCATGGAGAAACATCTCCCAAAGGTCTTGGTTAGTGCGAGACCAAGATATTTCGCCACCTTGGCAGGCATGACATTGTCATAGGTGCCAAAATCTATAATGTAATTATTCAGCTGATGACTGTTTATCAATAGGGAGACATAAAATGGTTTGGTCTTTCCAGGGGAAGCTAGAGGAGCAATCACAAGATTATTTTAGATGGATGTGTTCTTGGGGGGCTAAGAGTTACCTTCAAAATTTCTTGTCTTACAGGGATGGTTTTATTTTTTACGCATTGAACTAACCTATCCAACTGCTCAGGGTTGGATTGCAAGAATTCAAACTCAAACATTTGAATTTTGGTCTTCTTAGCATGGTCAATTATATCAAATGACTGAAATGAATTTGAAATGGAGGAAGGTAGTCCATCAATCTAGTTTTTTAGGGTGTAGGACTGGTCTATGAATTTGAAGCAGAAGGTGAAGGAATATTTGAGGTACTTACTTTTTTAGTGATCACCAGGTCCTTTGATTGAAAAGGTAGAGTGGTCCCCCATTTAGAAATTTAAAATTTTGGTCAAGATTCTTCCCCTTCTTTTCCTTTATCTACTTATTGAGCTGATTGGTTTTGAGACTTGGTAAATACTGCGTATGATCCATCAAATACTTCACCTTTACTTTTGGGTTCATCCTGGTAATTTAGGAAACTGATGTTGGAGTCACTAACTAATTCTTCTTGGTCTTCTAAAAAGAGATCAGTGTCATTTTCTTGGTTCAACTCAAGTTGGAAAGAAAAATTAGATTCAGTTTCAAGATATCCAATTGCTGAGTTAGCTAGAGTTGCTTTAATAGAAAGCTTCCCTAGTGGGGGAGGAAGATGATTTGGCTGCCCTTGATTCCTGGCAGTGTTGCCTTGATATGACTGGTTAGGGAATGTCCTCCTTGGTATATCTAGATATGAAGGAGGAGCAAACATCCCTTGTGCCATTTGATTTTTCAGAGCTAGCAACTCATTTGCTAGCTTTTGCACCATAGGACCAATGGTGCATGTAGAAGAATATTCAAAAGATGAATAAGATTTACTCCTGTTAGGATCTCTTCTTATCTTTCCTACCAAGATAAGATCATCTTGAACTTTAGTGGCCAAAATATGAGCTACAGTAAGGTTTACATGGCCAACCTGCCTCAATAGGAAACTTACTTCAGGAAGCTAAGAATTGATGAAGAAGCATTTGAGATTCTCAGGTGTTGGCTGAACAATCATGGAAATCATGTTCCTCAGTTTATCAAATTTAGCTATGAAGTCCCTCATAGGTTCATGAGGCTCCTTCTTCATTTATGTGAGCTAAGCCAATAGGGCATGCACATCTTCTGTAGGCTTGAACCTTGCTTCAAACTTGGCTTTGAGGATGTTCCAGTTAGTCACAGTCTAAGCCTATAAATGATAAAACTAGTCTACAATAGCACCTTGTAATGTTTTTACAAATATCTTGACTACTATGTCCTCATACTTCATGCCTATCACACCACAGGCTATGCAGAAGGCTGCAATATGCTCATCAGGATTAACTCTCCCATCACCAAAGAACTTGGAGAAATTCTTCCTTGAACTGTGAGGTAGTTCGTGTAGAGGTAGAGTTAGATTTAGGGGACCAAAAGTATTACTTTAGGGGCCTTGATCTGCCATTATATGACTATTGAAGGGAGGGATAACAAATCTTGGTGGGGTATGTATAGACAAAGCTCTGCTAGCAGAGGAAAGAGAAGTTTTGCCTAGTATTAAAGACCTGACGTTGGTAGGAGGAAAACTCCTGGTTCGTTGAAGGTGAGTTTGTATAAGGGAAAGATCAAAGTTATTTTGCTGCACAAACTCAAATACAAGGTCAATAATACCTTGATCTCTTTGGCTTCGTGTATATCGCAGATCTACTAGAGTGTAAAATGGAAATGGAAAAGAATTGGAACTACTTCAATTTGAAGTTTGAGGCTTCAAACTGTGTATTCTTCCCTAGTAGAGTCACCAAAAACTATTGGGTGAATATTTTTTCACTAGCTAACTGACGAAAAAAAAAGTATATCAACCTCAGCATAAGAAGATTTATACGGAAAAATGAGAAAGTTTATCACAACAAAATGAGATGAATCTCTCCTCTCATCAAGGAGAGGTTCCCTATAAGGCAGGGGAGGTTCTCTATAAACTACTATAACTAATATAAGCTAAAAATACACTCAGGGGTGGGCTAACACCATCCATCTCTTTTTTTTAGAGATGATGTTCACAAGGACAAGGAGAAATCTTGGGTAATTGTTGAAGGCATTTATCTTCTTTCAAAAATGATGTTCAGAAAACTAGAAGAAGACTTCCTAGGTAGTAACTATAACCACAAGAAACCCACAAAAGCACAAAGTCTTTTGTTGCTTCTCCTATTGAAATCAGATGCAGTAACATAGTAGAATGAAGTGTAGCACAAAGTCTCAACCTCAACTACAACAAGATAAAAGGTTAGGAAGGATAATGGGAGCTCAAAGTCTCTCCAATATCCTTTTCACTGAAATATAAAACAAATAGACTAAAGACAGTTATGGTAGCACAAAGTCTCCCATAGTTAGCTTCATGACACCTTCCAAATTATTTCTACTAGTTCTACTTATTAGATTAAATGGACAAGACTATATTCAGGAAATAAACATAGGAATAATTTCCTAGATAACACAAGTTATTTCAACACAAAGTCTAAAAGGTCACTTGCTTTCTCATTCAAATGACAAAATATGATTAACAGTCTGAGCTCAAAGTCTCAAGAATGCCTTTCAATTTGGGCAGAGTTTCACTTCTAATAACAGAGAGATCTCCCTTTGCATAAAATGAGAGATTACAATATATATTATCCAAATAAAGACTTCAACACTTGTTTCCAGTAAATGGCCCATGCTACATTCAATGCCTTGAATGCATTTGGAAATTCCGTGACGGGGCCATACTGGGGCAGGATATCAGCCTAGATTCTGGCATTCTAATCATCTCAAATGTCTCCTCAAAATCATGGGCTACCTAGTTCTCTTTATGATGCTTACATGAATATCCATCTGCCTTTACTCAAAGGGGAAAAAACAAGCTGTGCTATTGAATATTCACGTCCTCTAATGTCTACCTAGTGGGCTATTCCACCTACTAGAAATAGCTCTTCTATAGATATTTTTGGATTTCCTATAGTTTTTCTCTCTTTCCTTGCCACATTTTATCTTTCCTTAGTGATCTAAGCTCTTGAGCTATCTTCTCACTTTCTATCGGCTCCTTCAGCTCCTTCTTTGGTTGGTCAGTGTGTTTATTCCCAAGTGTACATCTTTGAAAATCAATGGATATTTCATTACCTTGAATTTGACTTCCACAGGGATGTCACTAGTCACTTGGTCACTTAAACCACTTTGAACCTTGAACCTTTGAACCTTTCAGAGTATATTGGTTCAATGGTTCAATGGTTCAAAGTGGTTCAATGGTCGGTGGTTCAAAAGTTTGCAATGAGACGTGTTCACTCTCTTTTTTCTTCTATTGAACCATTTCTTTGAACCATCTAGTTGCACTTCTTTCTAGAAACTTCTGCTTCTTTCATTCACTTGAAGCTTTTGTTTGGACTTTGAACTCTTTGAACCATTTTGGTTCAAGGTTCAACAGTTCAATCTATTTCTTTGAATCCTTTGAAGCTTCATACTTTTTGGAACCTTTCCTTTTCTAAGTCCATCAAACTTATTGAACTCTTTGAACCTTTGAACCATTTGAACCATTTAGGTTCAAGTTTAAACGGTTCAACAGTTCAATCTTTACTCTTTGAAGCCTTCTTTTCTTTAAGTCTGCTGAAGTCGTTGAACCTTTGAACTCATTGAACCTTTGAACCTTGTGGAGGTGGGGTTCAATGGTTTAAAGTTGTTCATTCCAATTATTTGAAGCCCACCATTAAGTATTTTGATCAAACCTTTGCGTTAAAACATCCTCAAAACACTAAGGAAAAGCCTTAAGTGTTTTGAACTTCCTTTGAAGAAAGCCTACCTATTGAACCTGCAACTTCCTTAGCTGAAAAAGGCTTGAATATTTGAAAAACTTAACTGCTCAGAATATTTTTGAGAAAGAAAAGAGAGAGTTTTGATCTTCAGGACCAAAATGGTTGATGTTGTCCACAAAATCAAATGGCATATTTTGGGAACAACAAATCTATTCGGTGTATCACCTCCCTTAGAATAGTTTTCTTTTAGTTATCTCTCTCCCTCTTCCCCCCAAAGTTTAGGTGTAGTTGTGATCTAAAGTGGTACATCAAGGGAGCTATCCTAAAGTTTTACCTCATCCTTAGGCTACCTAAAATCCTAGAAGTGTTTCCATTGTGCCACTTGGATGAGGATAGATTAGGAATATCCTCAAAGGGTGAAAATTTAAGTGATACTATTTCCATATGGTCATATTTATCCTTTTCTAATCTTATCCAATTATCTAGTCCTATGGGTCAATTACAAGGTCTTGATGTTTCAAAATATGTTCAAAGGTTTAGTATGGTTTAAGGTCATTATAAAAGTTTATTTAGGTGTAATTAAGATCATAATATCATTCCCTAACCTTTTATTTGGCTCTCCTATGCAAAAATGACATTTTGACCACCTTTTGACCTATTTGGAGGAGTTGCATGTACCATTACAAGAAGAAAATGTTTAAATAAGACTCATAATGTAATTAATGTCATAAATGGGTTACAAATTGTTTATGGATAGTTAGAGACTGACAACATCTATAGTTTAATGCATAAATTAAGTAAAATGATACTTTACAAGCAGTTATAGGTACTTATATTGCCTTGAAAGATCATATTTTAGTTATAAATGGTTTGTAAGTGTCACTTGGGATCCCAAAGATCATTTTAAATATTTGGAATAAGTTCTATGTCTCAATGAAACTTAGGTCATTCTATCTCCTCCATTGCTACCTTCACAAGCTTAGAAAGGTAAATTTGAAGTGAATGGTATGACTAGGAGAGAAAGAGTTAGGAGTTAAAAATTTATCCATTGTTATAGATCATAGTAAGATTGAAATTTGTGGCATTAGTTTTCATATTCATTTAAATTTATTTATGAATAATCACTAATAGTGGTAGCAGGTCATTATGTCATATCCATCCAAGTAGGATATCTTCTTGCATCTATTTATCCACTTTAGAATTTTATGGAGAGGAATGGTTTTTAGGTATGTTTATAGAGGTCAAGGATCTCCTTTACATGGTGGTTTTGTTAACTAGTTCATCTCCATGAAGCATCTTCAATGAGGAGGAAAAATGTCTCAAGTACAATGTGTTCAATTACTCTTGCTACAAGTGTTATATTTGTTAAGCACAGAATATACTGAGAGGGGGAGTGAATCAGTATATATATCTTATAAAACTTTCCCTTAATCAAACATTCAAGATATGCAATACAACTCAAATAATAAACATCACACAAGAAAGAGAGAGACACTAGATATAACGTGGAAACCCAATGTGGGAAAAACCATGGAGAACAATCTCAAGTATATTAGTGAGAACAAACCCACAAGAGCACCATACCCCTTTGACAAGTACCAAACTCAGCTACAATTCATGAGCACCACCCCACAGGATATTCAAACCCCTTTGCCGAGCACAAACCTAACTATCATTCGTGAGCACCAACCCACATGAGCATCATCCACTTTGTGTAAACCACACACCTATCTCTCAATGTTGCTAAATCAATAAATGATAGTTCAATACAACATCTCTTACCTCTCTCTCACCTTTGCTCTTTTAAGCTATATAATACAATATCAAAGTAACCTCTCACACTCATATTACAAATGGCTACTCAAGCCTTTATTTATAGCTTTCCAAATGACCTTTGGCCTCCCCCCTTTGTGACCTTTCAATCCTCATGGAAAATGGCACCAATCTTGGATGACCCTTCATATCCAAGCATTTGAAAAGTCATGTGGTGACCCTTCATGACCAAAAACGTCTTTCCCACTTTTGTCCTTATCTTTGGTGACTTTTCGTATTCCTTTAAGTGTCCCTTCATGAGAAATTCACCCATACTCTTTTGTCTTCACTTGGTGACTCTTGGTATTCCTCAAAATGACTCTTCATGGGAAAATGCATCCCATCCTTCTTTTGTCTTTATCCCGTGACTCTTCATCTTCTCCATGGGCCCTTATTTTGTCTCATATGCAACCAAAAATATATTCATTAATATTAAATAAATATTAACTCATATTAGTCAAGATAAACAATATTAAATGCAATGGGGCCTTTATCACCAATAATACTAAACCTTTGACATCAATGACAATATTTCCAACAATCTCCCCCTTTTTCATTGATGACAACCTCAATTTTGAAACTGCCACATCCTATCACCTGGCCACATACTGTCATCTAAAAGCATACAATAACTCCCCCTTACTATAGCAACCAGTACCTATTTCTTGTACCTATTTTTTGCACCTATAACTGTACCTATTATTCTCCCCCTTTGACATCAATGGTAAAGGGCTTACCTGGAGCTAACACTTAGCTTCCCCTCTCTTGATGCTGAACCTCAATGGTAGGAAGTAAGGGAAGTTACTCCCAACTTCTCTCGCAGATACTGAAATGTGTCTTTTGGTAGTGCCTTTGTGAAAATATCTGCAAATTGCTCTATAGTACTAATATATTCCAACTTAACTTGTTGATTTGCAACTTGCTCTCTCAAAAAGTGATATCTAATGGGAATATGTTTTGTTCTTAAATGCATCACTGGATTTTTTGAAATATTTATGGCACTTATGTTATCACAAAAAATGGAAATAGGTTCATCATACTTTACCTTGATATCTTCCAAAGTTTGCTTCATCTAAAGCACTTGAGTACAACACAATACTACTGTAATATATTCTGCTTCAACTGTAGAAAGCGATACTGAGTTCTTCTTCTTGCTTAGCCATGATACTAAGCTATCACCAAGGAAGAAAGCTCCTCCACTTGTACTCTTTCTGTCATCTAAGCACCCTACCCAATCTGAATCTGTATAAGAAACTAAAGTGAAATCTTTACCTGTGGGATACCATAATCCATAATCCAATGTCCCTTTGATATATCTAAATATTATTTTCACCAACTAAACATGACTATCTCTTGGAGATGACTGATATCTTGCAACCATACCTACTACATGCATGATGTCTAGTCTCGATGCTGTCAAATATAAAAGAATACCAATCATAGATCTATACAAATATTGATCTATAACAAGTGAATCTTCATCCTTGCTCACCTTATTTCCTGTACACATAGGTGTGCCAATGGGTACACAATTCTCAAAACCAAATTTCTTCAACATTTCCTTGGCATATTTACTTTGAGATCTAAAAATTCCTTTATTTGATTGAAATATTTGTAATCCTAAGAAAAATGATAATTCTCCAAGCATAGACATCTCAAATTCTTTTTGCATTCTATTAGAAAATTCTTTTGTCATCTTTTCAATATTTCCTCCAAAAATGATATCATCAACATAAACCACAACAATCAATTGATGCTCACCTTCTGTTTTGATGTAAAGATTACTATCATCAAATCCTCTCTTGAATCCTTGATCTTGTAGGTACTTATCAAGTCTTGCATACCAAGCTCTGGGAGCTTCTTTAAATATATACAATGCTTTCTTCAATCTGCATACATGATTACTAATATTCAAAAGAATAAACCCCTCAGGTTGTTCAATGTAGACCTCTTCTTTAAGATTCCCATCTAGGAAGGTAGATTTGACATCCATCTGAAATACTTTGAAAATTTTAAATACTGCATATGCAAGAAACATTCTAATAGCCTCTAACCTTGCTACTGGTGCAAAAGTTTCTTCAAAATGTATTCCCTCAATCTGAGCATATCCTTTACACACTAATCTTGCTTTATTTCTGGTTACTTCTCCATTTTCATTCAACTTATTTCTATAAACCCATTTTGTTCCTATCACATTATGATCTTTTGGTCTAGGCACTAATTCCCAAGTATCATTCTTTTCTATCTGATCTAATTCTTCATCCATAGCCTTAACCCAATGCTCATCATGTTTGGCTTCTGAAAAATTTCTAGGCTGAATTTTAGATAACAAAGAGAAATTAACTTGTTCAGATTCACTTACCATCATTCTTCTAGTGCGAATTCCTTCTTTTATATCCCTGATGATGTCACTTTCATTATTATTTTTCTAAACATATTTGGATGGAGTCTTGGTGCCCTTTTTCTCCTTTTCCTCATCTTCATCTGATTCTTCAAAGCCTTCCTCTTCAATGATTTCAGGAATGTCTACTAGATCACTGATCTTTTGTGTTCCATTTTCTTCTATCCTGACACTTTCACTTTCAACAATTTTCTTGGTTCTTTTGTTAGAACATTTATAACCTTTAATTTTGCAAGAATAACCAAGAAATATACCTTCATCTGCTCTGGATTCAAACTTACCAAGTTTTTCATCGGTTCTCTTTATGAAGCATTTGATACCGAAAAATCTGAAATAATCAACTGTTGCTGGTTTGTCTTTCCATAGCTCGTAAGGAGTTTTGTCACTGTTGACTCTTAATAGAGCTCTATTCTGAATATGCACTACTGTACCAACTGCCTTATATAGCTTTGTTCCTTCCAGCCTTCTTTGTCCTCTGTATTATCCATTCCTTCCCTTCTTGTTTCTTTATTTGTAAGAGCTTCAACATAGGTCTTCTTCTTTTCAAAACTAATACCTGTCTTATCTGATATTGCCTTTTGACTTTCTAATATCTTGTTTAGCATATTAGTGCTATTCTCAAATTTTGAATCATTGACTATTTTATTATTGACTGCTTTCTCAATCTCTTCTTTTAAAGAGGCAATTTCAGTAACATACCTTTCACATTCTTTCCTTGATATTTCTAGCTGTGCCATCAGATCTTCAATTATCTCCTTTGACTCCTTGTCATTTTTATTGATTTGATGCTTTAATCTTCGATTTTTCTTTTCAACAATTTTCAACTCTTCTAAGGCACACATGAGTTCTCCTTCCATATTCACTTTGGCTTCATCCTCTTCTTCTTCTTGATCAACAATTCTTTTGCTTGCAGAGGCACCTTTATGTATGGGCATCTTGTGCTTTCCTGATCTACCTTCAAGCTGTAAAACTTTTCAAAAAAGAACCTACTTTGATACCAATTGTTAAGCACAGAATATACTGAGAGGTGGGGGTGAATCAATATATATATCTTATAAAACTTTCCCTTAATCAAACATTCAAGATATGCAATAAAACTCAAATAATAAACATCACACAAGAAAGAGAGAGACACCACATATAACGTGGAAACCCAATGCGGAAAAAACCACGGAGAATAATCTCAAGTATATTAGTGAGAACAAACCCACAGGAGCACCATACCCCTTTGCCAAGTACTAACCTCAGCTATAATTCGTGAGCACCACCCCACAGGAGATTCAAACCCCTTTGCCAAGCACAAACCTAGCTATCATTCGTGAGCACCAACCCACATGAGCATCATCCACTTTGTGTAAACCACACACCTATCTCTCAATGTTTCTAAATCAACAAATGATAGTTCAATACAACATCTCTTTCCTCTCTCTCACCTTTGCTCTTCTAAACTAGATAATACAATATCAAATTAACCTCTCACACTCATATTACAAATGGCTACTCAAGCCTTTATTTATAGCTTTCCAAATGACCTTTGGCCTTCCCCATTTGTGACCTTTCAATCCTCATGAAAAATGGTGCCAATCTTGGATGACCCTTCATATCCAAGCATTTGAAAAGTCATGTGGTGACCCTTCATGACCAAAAACTTCTTTCCCACTTTTGTCCTTATCTTTGGTGACTTTTCGTATTCCTTTAAGTGTCCCTTCATGAGAAATTCACCCATACTCTTTTGTCTTCACTTGGTGACTCTTGTTATTCCTCAAAATGACTCTTCATGGGAAAATGCATCCCATCCTTCTTTTGTCTTTATCCCGTGGCTCTTTGTCTTCTCCATGGGCCCTTATTTTGTCTCATATGCAACCAAAAATATATTCATTAATATTAAATAAATATTAACTCATATTAGTCAAGATAAACAATATTAAATGCAATGGGGCCTTTATCACCAATAATACTAAACCTTTGACATCAATGACAATATTTCCAACAATATTTTATCTTTATGGTGGTCACTCTGATATGTACCCAAGTGCCTCATAATTAATTGAATATCCATATACTTCATGGAGCTCATGGATACTTAATTGATATGTGATTCTTATTCATGGCCTTCAAGTGCTTTGTATTTGGAGACATGGTTTGTGTTTGAATAGTCTACTACATGTTTGATTGCCAATTTGGCTCAAATATCAGAGGTATATCTTTGTATAAGGTTCTGAGATAACATTTCACTACTATAAGTATGATAAAATAAAGATAGTATTTGAAATATACCATCTAATGAGAGTCATAAGTGTTTCTTCCATATACAAGCATGTACATACTGTAGAGGTAGTTTGAAGATGCCATGATGTTAGATCAAAAAGTATAAGCCATGAAGATAGATGAATTTGACTTATAAACATTTGTAAAAGTATTCATAGGATTCTTAAGACATGAATGAGCTTATTAGAGACTCTAAGACTACACATAGACCTTATGCATTGCTTTACTATGTATGTATTCCATACAAACCCATTAAGTAAGTTGAAGGTGAAACAATGCTTAGTCATAAGCTCTATGATCCATTTAAATAATAAAAAGGAAGTGAGAAGGGTATAACTAAGTTAAAAAGAATAAGACACATCTACAAGCTTGCAATGAATTTGTAAAATGGGAAAAGTTACCTTAACTCCTCCGAACAAGAAAATGGAACCTTACAATTTCATGTCATGATGAAGACCTAGAAAGCTTAGATGAAATTAAGGGTCTCTTTCACATGTTACAAACATAAAAGAAACATCTTAACACTTGGAAGAGACTAATAGGTTGAAATATATTTAAGGTTGAATTTGTGTTTGGAACATTCAAATTTCTTGTTGAGTTGACTAATCTTGTAGGTTCAAATGTCCTAAGGAAATTCTAAAACCTTGCAGTCACCACCTATAGATGGTCTTGAATGGAGTAAGAGATATGTCAAAAGCTACAAAAGAGGTTAAATACATTTTGATATGTAAAACCCTAAGCACCTTAGGGAATATAAATAACATGAAATAAAGCATTTTATATAATAATAACCACCTATAGGGTCTCTGAATTCAGAATGTAGACTTACATCTACACCCTAAGGTTTTGAGAGTTCACTCTATAAAATGTCATCGAGTAAGAAAATGGCTTGACTAGGACAAAATGAGTAAAATAATGGATTTAGAGATTGAATTACATATACTTTGAAGTGTTCAAGTGAGTAAATCACTCTCTTCAAGGATAGAATACAAAGAACATAGTTATTAGGCCTATAAACCTAATACACCCCTCAAGTTATCAACACTTGGAGACTAAGGTCAAAAGAAAAAGGGGTTAAATGGAAACATAAGACATGTATTGAATCCTTACTAAGAAATTTTCATAGGTGAAATAGGCACTAGTTTACAGAGGGAAACTTGGAAATGACCATTTTAGCCTAGAACTATTGTTAGGGTGCACAAAATGCACAATTGCCACTCGAGGATAACCTTATCACACTCATAAATTTCATAAGGATTTGCATGGGACCTGGTGGTGATTGGAGGTGATGTACAAGTCCTTTAAAAATAATATTATGGCATTAGGAGATACAAACAAGATATATTCTTTATGAACAATCCTTAAGAACAAAATGTGCTTAAAACCCTCCTAAAACCTAGATAGTGACTAGTCAAGACAAATGGACCTCTAAATCACATTTAATTCCATAATTTTATCATGAATGATATATATTTTTTATTACTCTAATTATGTTATCCACAAGTATTTTTTCTGTACTTGTAGTTTTATGGACATCAATAAATGTCTTATTTTGCATGTTTTTTGGTGTTTTATAGGGGTTTTGAGAAAAATAGAAAGTTAAAATAATTTTAGGAGGTAATTTGGATGTTTTAAATATATTAAATCAAAATATATTCATAGGATATTATGTATGTGTTCAAATAAAGATCATTTTCCAAGGAAATCTCAAACGCCTAAAATGAGACTATGTGGCAATGTCATTTGATGGTTCACAAACTTCCACAAGGTAATAGGACCTAAAATTTTACAAGGAGGTTTTTTATATACTATTTAAATTTAATCAAACACTTTTGGGTTATTTCACAAGTGTGGGAAAAGTCTGGAGTAAGAAAATAGGGTTATAGGCAAGGAGGCCTAATTGAGGTCTTATTGAAGAGAGAAAGATTAAAAAACACAGACTTCCACTCATATTTAGGAGATGAAATTTTACATGAATATGTAAGGGCATATTGGGTCATATAATATACCCTTTTTTTGTCATTCACCTATGTATATTATCCTACACAAGGAGGTTTATATGTTTTAGGGTTACAATGGAAATAAGCCCAATGAGAGCTTGAGGAGCAAAATGGAGTCTTGGGAGTTGCTACAAGAACCAAAAATGATTTTTTCAGGTATAATAATATATTTTAAGACCATATATGTAGATAGAGTGACTTGAATAACATGAACTTGAGTTTTGAGCCACTTGGACCAAGCTAGGCATGAGAAATAAAGAGTTTCAAGACACCTATGCACATGAATGATGAAATGTCAAATCAAAAGAGTTTATTAAAGAATTATAGGTGTCCAAAAAGTTGGTATAAATACATTAATTATTAATTTATTTTTTATAAGTCCATTTTTCACTCTTTTTATGCAAATAAGGGAAATTTTCAAGAAACTAGTCAAGGTGTCAAGCCAAGTTCTAACTCTTACACCACATGGAGGGTTGGAGCATATTTAGGAGTGAGAAAAATGGATTTGGAATTATGTATATGAATATTCCATAAACCTCCTTTATTTTTTAACTCACATGGACACTTATCAATCCTCTTCTACTACACCCCTATCTCTCTCTCTCTCTCTCTCTCTCTCTCTCTTTGCAATTATCTATATAAGAAGCCACATTTAGCTTTGTAAACAATCCACATATGGTATGGAAAAGACCTGATAGTTTGAGTATTGATTTTGCCTTTTAATAAAATATTTCAAGCTATTTTTGAGTTCTCAACTTCTTGTCTAGATGTGTGAAGTAGTTCATAGTTGAATGACAAGTGATAGTCATATCTCCTTATGTTCACCTTATTCTTTCATGTTTTATGCAAGTAGTCTACTCTTTAATAGGTCACATGAAGTTTAGTTAGTGTTATTTTATGTATTTAAGTGTATTGGAGATTAATAGTGTATATAATCATACCTATTATTCATCCATCTTCAGAAATGCATTGCATTTTATTTCCATGTTGAAATACTTATGTTAGAGAAACTGTATATGTTGAGACCAATTTTGTGAATCAAATTTTATAGTACAAGTTCATGGTAGCATTTTGGTGTTAGAATTGGTGCATAACATAAATATTTTAGGTTTATTTGATGTTTTATCTCTCCATGTTCATCCCAATAAGTTAGTAGCATAAGTGATTAACTTAAATAGATATATCAAGGGAGTTAGCCCTATCAACTAGAGCTTTACCCCCACTATAGACAGCCCACAGGTCTAGGGGTAATACCATTATTTCAATCAATTAGAATAGCCTTGAAATACCTCTCTAAGGGTACAAAATTGAGTGACAATAGTTTTGGCACTCCCAGTGAGACAATTTTACAAAACACTTCTTATCAAGGTGAATGTTGGCTTTGACAAGATCACAGCTGCACAAGTGTTTCCTACTCAATGTTTGGAAAATCCAATGAAGTTACAACATTTGGTTACAAAAAAATTTCACATTTTTATGGTTCATGGTCACTAATAAATCAATTACTAGTAGAGGTAATTATTTTACAAATCCACTCCCTGATCCTAAACTTCCTCTTGAAGTTTAGCACCTTGAGCCTTTCTTAACAATTGAAACTCTTGAGGAAGAGCTTGAAGATCAAGAAGATTTTGAAATTCAAGAAGAGAAAGAGTGAAGAAGAGAATGAGAATAACATGGATAGGAAAAATGTTTTCCTAGGTTTAAATACTAAAAATACCATAAATCTTGTTTCCTATGATGATACCCCTCCTAATGCCAACAAGGGTGTCCATAATTTTAATGGGGAAGGTCCTATTACCCCAAGTTAACACATTAGAGACTTATCCAACTTCTATAAATTTGATAATATCATATAAATTAACATGGCAATCAGATTTATTTTCATGTCCTTTAGAGGAAAAGCCCTCTACTAGGATGAATTTGGGGAATTTTTGACTCAAATATTTGAGGATAAGAGTGATCATACATTACTAAACCATCAACCAAATATCATCCATAGAGGGCCTAAGGAATCCATTCATGCTTTAAATGAAAGGTTCCAAAAGACATGGAATAGGTTTCCACCTTCAGTGAGATCCCCCTATAAGTTTTGTTTTCCCAACCTACCTCAGAGCTATTGGGATTGATATAGTTGTCATGTTGTAATCCATGGGAGGGTATACCTTTCTTGATGCCTATGATGTGGCTATTATAATTGAGAATGGTTTGATCTAAGATGGTAAATTATATACAAATGTCTCAATGCATATATTTCATAACATTCCTACCAGCCCTCCAAGCCTTGCTCTAATTCCAAATCCAAATACCAAGTCTAAATATTCTCCAAAGAAACCATATGATGCAATTAATTGGTAAGCAACATATAAGGCCTTAAAAGCTTCAACTAGGAAATCAAATCAACATATTAGAGATTAATAAAAATCCTACTATTAACATCCACAAGTAAACATATTTACACCTTAGAATAATGGTTAAGGGAGGGGACAAGGTAAACCTAATTTCAATAGGTCACCTAATGCCTACAATCCAAATTCTGCTCCCACCTCAAGATCCATGGTTTCATTCCATAACAATCTAGTTCAAGGAGAAGAATGGCCAAATTATTGGGGTAAGACTTAAGATCAGTAAATGAATTATAATGAGGGGTAAGGTTAAGCCTTAGTGGCTTAAAGAGGGACTACTCATTACTTGACATAAAAAGAAGACAACTTCATGCAAATAGAACCAAGTGGAGAGTGTAGTAATTTAGGGGTGATCTTTGTATACTACCAAATGGAAGATATATTTGTATTAAATTAGATCACCTAAATTTTATCTAACATAAGGTCAAAGAGGATAGATTTGTGATATTATCAATATGTGGATATACCTCTAAACAACACCCATTTAAGGTGATAAGGTATGAATGCAAATATGGCAACCTCTATGAGTTTTGCTCCTCTTCAAAATCAGAACTTTGGAAAGGTGATTAAACCTTCATTGCCTCAATCTCAAGGTACTGAATTTACTCTAAGGATGCAAGAAAAGGATAGTGTCTCCCATTATAACATTATTTACTCCTTGAAGAACACAAAAAAACATATCCCTATGGGAGGTACTCCATATGCCTAATCAAAAAGAGTTACTCCAAGAACAGATGTCCCAACTCCATATTTCTCCCTAACCAACAAAACATAGTGGTGTATCCATAAAAAATGCACCTAATCATATTTTTTAAACTTAAATAGAGTTTAAAAACCACCACATTTCTATCTTACCCTCATTGTGGGAGATAAGTTGGTCCATAATTTCATTATGGACAGTGGGGCAAACACTTCAGTCATGCCTAAACTAGTTGCAAACAAGTTGGGATTGAATTATGAGCCTTATAAGAAAGGAGTGTTGTAGGTTGGTGGAACACCAGACAAGTATATAAGTCTTATCAAAGGATTTAAAGTGTTCTTACATTAATGACCAAGTTTTTTAATTCTATAGACATAGTGGTGGCGGGTCTGCTTACACACTTTAGCATTTACCTATCAAGATACTTCACTACCAAGATAGGAGGGTATGTTACTAATTATTGGTATTTATTGGATCTTAGAATGAGGTATTTAGATAAAGTGACAATGATAACACAACAATTGGCCAAGTTCCACATTGAACCATATGTGGATTCTAGTTCTAATCTAAATTTCACTATTAATGAGCAAGAGGAGCATACCATAGATAATGGAGCATCTTCCCATCTTGAAGGTCTTTTTGATCTTTTATTAGATGAATATGGTGCTAAGACCTATGAGTATTATCCCTATGATTTCATTGAAGAGAAAGGTCTTGACACACATATAATTCATGATGAGGGTGATGAGTATCTTGAAGTAAGTCTTGATGTTTCCCTTACACAAGCTGCATGGGGTAGCTACTTTCTTCATATGGATGATGATGATTAATATACAAATGTGATATAGCATGATACTTAGGCAGATGGTGAAATTATACCTACTCAAAATGAATAAGTTCATGAGTGTGAAATTCATGAAGAGTGTGATGATATATGGCAGTAGTTTCATGCTATAGTTCAAGAATTTAAACAAGGTAGATCTCTGTCAAAATAAACATGAGCTTGATAGTAAGTTCATTGGTAGACAAAATGAACATGAAGAAGTGTCAAGTCACTGCCAAGTAGGCTAAAGTCTTGGAAGGGTGCAACTAGGCCAAGGTAGAAGTTTATGTGACTAAGGAGCAACCTAAGCTTTGATCTGATATTGAGTCACTTGTAAACATGTTTGGCTAGCAAGAAGGCAAGTATGATGGTCATAGGCATCAAGCATATCATGGTCTATATTAAGGTGAAGCTAATAAATTTTCATGAATCTTAAGAATAAGATTGACAAGCATCAAATGAGCATGAAAGAGATCAAGTAGGTTGTACTATCAAGAAGACTTTAAGAGAAGCTAAGAGGACCATTCAATGGAGATTTAAGTGATTCACTTACAGCTAGCAAAGGTCTCATGAGTGGTAAGTACTTTGATCACCTTCACAAGAAAATTTTCTTCAATAAACATCCATCATATGGTGACTTATTCTCATGGAGAAACTGTGACTCAAGAAACATTCTTTTTTACCGTAGTTTAATCAATATAAATTGTTTCATTTCCTCAAACATGTTTTAATGTCTCTACATAGTAACTTCAGTTTGTTATTTTGAGTATTTTTTGTGTGGTTTCCTTAAAATCCTTTGGAATAATGTGTGTTTGTATATTTTTGTGTGTTTGGTGTGATTTTGAAGTATTTATAAGTCATGTCAGTTTCATATTGTAGCATAAGAGTGACTCTATTACCCAATTACATAATAAGGCCACTAGTACATTAGCATTGCAGGCATGCTACCCATTTGAATTACCAAATTTTTGACCAAATTTTTACCTCAATTAAAAATTGGTCACCTCCTTAGGTTTAAACTTCATAGGTTTGTCAAAAACTTATCATGGTCTTAAATAGTTCCATATGGTCATATTTGTCTTTATCTAGTCTTGTCCAAGTTCTGGTCTTGTGTACACTTATCTAGTCCTATGGATCAATTACAAGGCCTTGATGTTTTTAAACATGGTAAAATGTGTAGTATGGTTTAAGTTCATTATAAAAGGTTATTGAGGTATCATTAACATAATAATATTATGCACTAACCTTTTATTTTGATCTCATATGCAAACATGACATTTTGTCCACCTTTTGGCCTATTTGGAGGAGTTATACGTACCATTCCAAGAATAAAATGTTTCAAGAAGAATAATAACATACATAATGTCATAAATGGATTAGATAATGCTCGGGGATAGTCATATATTGACAACATCTATAGTTTAATGATTAAACTAAGCAAAAAGACACTTTACAAACATTTTTAGGCACTTGTATGGCCTTAAAAGATTAAATTTCAGTTGGAAATAGTTTGTAAGTGTACCTTGGGATCCATAAGATCATTTTCCATATTTGGATCAAGTTTTAGGTCAAACTGAAACTTTAGACATTCTCTTTCCTCCATCGTTTCCCTCATAAGCTTAGAAAGGCAAATTTGATGTGAATAGTACAAATAGGAGAAAGAGTTAGGAGATAAAACTTTAGACACTACTAGGGGTCATAGTAAGATTTAAATAAGTGGAATTATTTTGTAGATTGATGTCTACTTATTTATGAAAAATTTCTAAGAGTGATAGTAGGTCATTATGTCCTATTCATCCAAGCAGGGTCTGTTCTTGCATCTATTTCTCCACTTCAGAATTTGATGGAGAGGAATTTATAAATGTTTTAGAGGTCAAAGATGTCCTTTACATGGTGGTTTAATTAATCAGTTAATATCCATGAATTATCTTTAATGAGGAGGGAAAATGTCTCAAGTACAAGGTGTTTAATTACTCTTATTACAAGTGTTTTATTTTGTCTTCATGGTAGTAACTCTTAGATGTTCCTAGGTGCCTAATAATTAATGTAATATCCCTCAACCTCATGGAGTTCATGGATAATTCCATAATATGTGATTCTTATTCATATTCTTCAAGTGCTTGGTCTTTGGAGATATGGTATGTGTTTGAATAGTCTACTACATGTTTGATTACCAATTTGGCTCAAATATCAAAGGTATAACATATCATAAGTTTTTGAGATAACATTTCACTACTGGAAGTATGAGATAATCAAGATAGTATTAAAAATATACCCTCCAATGAGATTCATAATTTTTTATTTCATATGCAATCCTATATGTACTGTAGAGGTGGTTTGAATATGCCATAATGTTGGATCAAAAAGTATAAGCCATGGAGAGAGATGTATTTGAATTATAAACATTTGTATAGGTATGTATAGGATTCTTAAGGCATGAATGAGGTCATGAGAGACTCTCAGAATACACATAGATCTTATGAAATGGTTGGATATGTATGAAATCTATATAGACCAGTTAAGTAAGTTGAAAGTGACATGATGCTTGGTCATAAGATCTATGAGTTAATGAAAGAGTAACAAAGAAGTGAAAAGGGTCTAACTGAGCTAAGAAGCATAAGATAGGACTATAGGCTTGTTCAGTCTAGGTAAGGAATCATCTTCATTAGTATAAGGGATAAAAGTTTTGAAAATATCTAATTAAGTTTTCAAATGGGAAAATTTACCTTAACTTCTATGAACAAGAAAATGGAACCTTACCATGGCATCTCATGATAAAGACCTAAAAAGCCTAGATGAATTTAAGGGTTTCTTTCACATGTTACAGACCTAAAAGAAACATCTCAAATCTTAGAGGAGATTGGTAGGTTTAAAGAGATTTAAGTTTAAATTGGTATTTGGCACATTTAAATTTATTATTTAGTTCACTAAGCTTGTAGGGCCAAATGTCTTAAGGAATTTATAATACCCTACAGTCATTACTTATAGCTAGTGTTGAATGGAGTAAGAGATATGTCAAGACCTACATAAAAGGTTAAATCTATTTTGATATGTAAGTACCTAATAAAATCAAAGAATATAAATAAACGTTAAATTCAACCTTTTAGAACATAATCATCATTTACAGGGGTCTCTAAATTTAGGATATAGACCTGCAACTACACCCTAAGGTCTTGAGATTTGATTGTGTAAAATGTCATAGAGTGAGAAAATGGATTGACTAAGACAACATGAGTAACATAAGGGGTTTATAGAGTGAATTAAATACACTCATAAGTGTTTAAGTGATTAAATCACTCTCTCTAAGGTCAGAATACAAAGAACATAGTCATTAGGTCTACAGACCTATTACACCCCTCAAGGTATCAACACTTAGAGATTGAGGCACAAAGAAAAAGGGGTTAAATGGAAACTTAAGAAAGGTATTATATCCTTCCTAATAATTTTTTATATGTGAAAGAAGCATTCTATTTTAGAGGGAAACCTAAAAATGGTCATTTTGGCCTATAACTATTGTTAGGGTGCATAGGATGTACATTTTCCACCTAAAGAGTACATTCTCATAGTCATAAATCTCATTAGGATTTTCATGGAACTTGTTGGTTATTGGAGGTGATGGAGGGGTTCCCTAAAAAAAAAATTGTGTAATTAGGAGAGAGAAAGAGGATTTGTTATTTATGAACAATCTTTAAGAATGAAACATGCTTAAAACCCTCCTAAAACCCTGATAATGACCAGTCAAGATAAGTGGACCCATGAAACAAAATTAATGCCATATTTTTATCCTAAAACCTCTTGTATGTTTTTTATGACTCAAATTAGGCTCTCCATATTAATTTTTATTTACTTGTAGTTGTACATACTATAATAAATGCCCTATTTTGCATGTTTTTATTATTTTATAGGGATTTTGAGTAAATGAGAAATTTATAATCATTGTATGAGGTAATTTGGGATGTGTTACATATATTAAAGCCTTAAAATATTCATATAAATTTTGGAGGTGGTCAAACAAGGCTCATTTTCTAAGGTAGTCTCAAACAATCATAAAATGAGACTAGGTGGCAAGGCCATTTCATGGTTCTCCTACTTCTATAGGTTATCAAGACCTAAAAATTAACATTGAGGTTGGTGATCTCCTATATAAATTTAATCACATTATTTTTGGTGATTTAAAATTTTTGGGAGAGGTTTGGAGTAAGAAAATAGGGTTCTAGGCAAGGAGGCTTAATTGAGGCCTAATTGAAGAGAGAGAAAGGCAAAAAAATAAGCTCACACTCAGATTAAAGAAATTAAATTTGAAATTAATATGTAAGGACATAATTTGTCTTATAATATGATCTTATTTTGTCATTACCCTCCATACATTCAGCTACATAAGGAGGTTTATAGGTTTTTAGGGCTAGAAGGGAAATAAGCCTAGTGAGAGCTTGAGGAGCAAAATGGAGTCTTGAGAGTTGTTATAGGAAGAAAAATTAATTATTTTAGGTATAATAATATATTTTAGGACCATCCATAGAGATAAAATTACTTTAATAATATGAAATTGAGTTTTGAGCCACTTAGACCAAGCTAGGTGTGGGAAATGAAGAGTTTCTAAACACCTATGCACATGAATAATGAAATGTCAGATTAGATGAGTTTATTAAGGAGTGATAGGTGTATAATGAGTCTATATAAAGTAATTCATGGAAATTTATTATTAATAATTCCATTTTTCACTCTTCTAATGCAAATAAGGGTTATTTCAAGAAGCTAGTCAAGGTATCAAACCAAATTGTAAATCATACACCACATGGAGGGTTAGAGCATATTTAGGAGTGAGACACATGGATTTTTAAGTGTATTTAAAATTGGACACTTGTCAATCCTCTTCTACTATATCCCTCTCTCTTCACAATTCTCTATATAAGCAACTAATTTTGGATTTGTAATAAATCCACATATGGTATGGTTAAGCCCTACTAGTTTGAGTACTGATTTTTGCTTTGAATAAAATATTTCAATCTATGTTTGAGTTCCCAAAATATTGTCTAGGTGTGTTAAGTAGTTCATAGTTGAATGACAAGTGATAGTCATCTTCCCTTGCGTTCACCTTACTCTTTCATGTTGTATGCACGTAGTCTACTCTCTAACAAGTCACATGAAGTTTAGTTAGTGTTATTATATGTATTTAAGTGTAATGGAGAGTAATATTGTATTAAATTAGACCTCTTATTCATCCACTTTAGAAATGCATTACATCTTACCTCCATGTTGAAATACTTATGTTAGAGAAACCTTGGATGTTGAGATCATTATTGTGAATCAGATTTCATAGTTCAAGTTTATGGTAGTATTGTGTATTTAAAATTGGTAAATCACCTCATTAATTTAGTTTTATTTCATGTTTTATCTCTCCCTTTTCATCCCAAAAAGTTAGTAGAATAAGTGATGATCTTAAACAGATATATCAAGGGAGTTAGCCCTATCAACTAAAGGTTTACCCACACTATAGACATCTAATATGTATAGGGTTAATCTCATTATTTAACCTAATTTGAGTAGTCTTGAACTACATCTCCAATGGTGTAAAATTGAGTGACAATAGTTAACTAATAGCTCATTTGGCATTGGTTTGCTTATACACTCAATATTTGTATCTTTGGAACTTGTGCACTGATAATCTATAAATTATTGCATGTTGTGGGTAGGTTGAGTAATACCTATGAATGATTCCAATTGTGGTTGTTTTCAAAGTCATAGAGACCAAGCAAGTTAAATTCATCTATTTGGCTATTTATTGATGGGTGCATGTGGGACAAGACTTCCCACTCATGCATTTCCATTTCCATTCATATATCTTCATTTTGGTCAATATCACCACTACTTGATTGACCATTGTTTATTTATTTTGTAGATATTTGCTTGATATGCCCTAGATTTTAAAAATCCTTGATTTTATCCCAATGTGTAATAATTCTTCTCTAGTTAAACCAACATTTATTACAATATTATAGAATGGTTTTTAAAGTAAGAGATCCAGCTAATAGAAAGATTCATATGATGGTGAATCAATAGGATGTTTAGAATAAAAATGAGGAAATATATGAATAATTTATTTACTTGTTTTATTTCTCCATTGATTAGTTTTCCTTTTATTATTGTAAAACTATGTTCATGCAACTTCAATGAGTTGCATTGTGTCTAGCAAATCAAGGCAATTTAGATATGTATCAATGAAATATGGTAGGTTTTATTATTTATATGTTCTTTGAAAAAATCATTTGAAGATTATTTTTACAACATATATGGTAACAAATGTTTGGTACAAATTGTTAAAGTGAGATTTATGACATGTGGTAAATTTTATGACATGTGGCATGTTTTCTGTGCACTTTTGTCATAGTCAATAATAGTTTCTATTAATAACTTGTTATATGCAATCATTTTTGGGATTTCAATTGTAATTATAGATGATATGCTAGCTATAATATCATGGTATCTTTCAGATATGGTTTTAGCCTTTGTTGCATACTTTGTTATATATTTGACCACACAAACATAGCTTATATGAACTATTAAACTTCATGGACTCCAATGACTGAAAAATATGTAACAAATAGATTTGTTGAAAAGGCCTTGCAAACTACAGTCTTCAAATAGAGAGGAGGGAGTACCTAAAAAACCAAAGTCCCCACAATTGATTTAAGTTTTTATCAAGGGTTCAAATATACAAGTCTAGGGTCCCTTACTAGAATAAAAATACAAAAATACAAAGTAGGGAAATGCACCATTAATAGAATAGTCTAAATGTAAAAAATATGATTTGTAACATAATAGTACAATAGTCATTCAGAGATTTGATCCTCTAAAATTTACCCTATCAAGGTATGAAATAATAATTCAACTTAATTAATCTCTCTTTGTTTTAAGGTAGAATTGTAAATATCATTTACTCATAAGAAAATTAAGTAAATATACCATGATCATGATTTTCCACCGATGCCAAATTATCTAATTTAAAGGAAACATAATATATTAGTAGAAATAAATATATATTCATCCAAATACTGATTTGGCATATGGTAGTGACGATATAAAAATGATTTCGAGTTCAAATATCCCACATGCATATTCCATGAGAGAACTCTTCTCTTAAACAATATTTCATTATTTACTCTAATTATATGAAAAATAGCATAATACCCATACTTAATTAACTATTTATCACATAGCACAAGGTTTAGGGTTTGGTTTCAACTATATGAATAGTTCAAGTATGTAGAGAACCTGAAGTAAATGTGCATATAGTAATATGGATCAAGTGCATTTATTGATGAAGATAAGGCCATTCCATCTTAAAGTAGACATAGACTTCAATTAGTATATCATAGAAAGTATGAAAATTAGGTCACAATGGTATTTCTCATGCAAGGTAGTCATAATATAAATCCCACTCAACTCTTACTAAAAAATAAAACAAGGGAATCTATGATGATAACAAAGATAAAATAGATCCATAATAATCTTACCAGGACTCATCAATATGTTAGGTTGAAACCAATTACATAATATATAGGGGTTCAATTTGTCATGGACTAAATACTATCTCCCTATATCAAACACTCCATCTACAATAAGTTGCTTAGAGATTTACCTTCTAATTAGACCTCATGGGTATTCCTTTGAGTATACCAGGTTCAAGAATTTTATAATGGATGAAAGTAGTTCTCAATAGAGGTATAAACATATTGTCATGACCTCAAAATCCCAAGATAACTTCTCTATTAGATGTAGTGTATGGTATGAAAAAACTTGAGGCCTTTAAGATGTTACTAACTACTTAATATTTGGGCCTAAGCTACTATAATAAAGCATCACATATCAATCATGTTTGTAAAAAATATGTCAAGCATATAAAACAACACTAAGTAATATTTGACAATAACAATTTAGAGACCATTACCAAATAAAATTAACTAAAATATATATGACATTAGAGGCATTTAAAAGCATCATCTAAGCCATTTTACATCAAAAAAATAAACATTTTATCCAGATGGTCCACTTCTTCTCAAAATATCAAACCTAAAATTATATCTATATCAATGACAATAAAATGTTGGACTCAACATCGATATGATAAGAAACATTATCATTTGATGTTGTATGTGATCAATCAAATGAATATAGAGGCACATTATCTCCTCTATTTTTTAGTGGCATGTTGTTGGTATCTCAACCTCACCAACTCAATCATTAAAATAATATTATCTCTTTCCAGTCATTTCTGAATATGTTGATCTTCTAGATATGTTCAACCTATGACATAGTGTCATGATGTTGTTGTCCTTAAGACGTAGGTAGGTCCAGCTCTCGATATGTTTAGCCTATGGTCATAGTTGTGCTAAAAAATATTAGGGTGATTCCTTCCCTTTCTTGTGTATCATTCCTTTAAAATTTAAAATTATATTATAAAATTTAAAAATAAATAAAGGGAAGGGAAGTTAGAGATGAAATTAGAATTTCATCTTTAACTTTTATCTCAAAATATGCCCCTTTTAAACAATACCTCATTACGACAAGAAGTTATTTTATGATAAAAGTTAGATAAAATTATACTTTTGTCTTAAACTTCCCTTCCCTTTCTTTATACATGATATCTTTAATATAATTTTGACTTTTCCAGGAAATAATGTGTGGGAAGTGTTGACCACTTTTTGCATAAATAGTTTGTGTTTTCCCTTTGGCTCTTTTTGTTTCTCCCTTGCTCATTTTCTATGTTTGGTCACTTGCTTTGTTGCTTGTCTTTTCCCTTCAACCTCTCCTAGTTTGGGCTCTTCTCCCTTGTTCTTTTTTTTTCCTTTACCTTATTTGCTTTAGCCGTTCTTTCTTTGTTTTGCCCTAAAGTTCCCTTCAAAACTTTTTTAAAGGGCCTTTCTTGCCTTCCCTTCCCCCCCAGTGTCCCTTTGGACTTCTCCAAAGAGCACTTTGTTGTCCAAGTGACCCTTCAAAAAAGTTTTGAAGGGCACTTTGTTGTCTAAGTGACCATTCAAAAAAGTTATGAAGGGAACTTTTCTACCCAAGTTTCCCTTTGGACTTTTCTGAAGGGCACTTTGTTGTCTAAGTGACCATTTGAAAAAGTTTCGAAGGGCACTTTTCCACCCAAGTGTCCATTTGGACTTTTTTGAAGGGCACTTTGTTGTCTAAGTGACCCTTCAAAAAAGTTTCGAAGGGAAATTTTTCACCCAAGTGTCCCTTTGGACTTTTTGAAGGGCACTTTTCTGTCCAAGTGACCATTCAAAAAAGTTTCGAAGGGCAATTTTTTGCCCAAGTGGCCCATCAAACCTTTTTGAAAGGCACTTTTTTGTCTAAGTGACCCTTCAAAAAAGTTCTAAAGGGCACTTTTCTACCCAAGTGTCCATTTATACTTTTTTTAAGGGCACTTTATTGTCTAAGTGACCCTTCAAAAAAGTTTTAAAGGGCACTTTTCTGCCCAAGTGTCCCTTCAAAATTTTTCGAAAGGCACTTTGTTGTCCAAGTGACCCTTTGAAAAATTTCCAAAGGGCACCTTATCTTTGGAAATTCCCTTCAAAATTTTCTAAAGGGACCTTGTGCCTTTTCCAAGTGTCCTTTGGGAAAAGTTCTCGAAGGAACTAGCCGTTGCCTTTTGGGCAAGATTCTCGAAAGAATTTATTTGAACAATTTTTTTGAAGGAATTTATTTGGGAAAATTACTCGAAACAATAATCTTGACCTAAATGGATCCCCATGACATGATGCAAGATGTCAAATTTGATACAACCAACTAGCTATTGGGATTCAAAGAGGTGACGTGTTGCAAGATGTCAAATTCAGGGTAGCCAACTAGCTGTTGGGGTGCAACTTGGTGACATGTCACAGGAAATCAAATTCATACCTAAAATATTCAAATAAGAAGTAAAGTCATTGGGAAAACTTGAATGAATTTGTAGTATAAATTAGTTTTCTCAACAAGATTTGCTTATGACCTTTATAAGTAGAAGCAATCAAAGAATCTGAAGGAGTAAGCAAGGAGTAAAGCCTTTCAGAAAACCCGATAGGGTCTTAATAAAAGTGAAATTAGGTTTTAAAAAGAGATTTTCTTATGAATTTTATAACTAGAATAAATCAAAAAACTTGAAAGAGTAAGGATAGTGCAAATTGGGTTTCCCAACATGATTGACTTATAGGTTTATAAGTAAATCCATTCAGAAGGCTCGAATGGGTCTGCAGTGAAAAATGTGGAAGATTTCAAGAAGAATATAAGGTTTGTAGTAGTGATCCAATTAATTTATTATGGAGGGTCATCTCACCATTGATTTTGTAGTGATCCTAGTCATTTCAAGAGGGTGAATCAAAGAGAAGGACACACTCTAATTGAATGAGAGAATAACTGGAATCAGTTTGACTAGGATGATGACTACAAACCATTTTGGAGGCTTCTATTTTGGCACCCAAGAGCTCTCTCTTATCTCCCTCTTTTGACATAAATAGTACCCTTGGGCTCTTATTTTATCATCCACATATAGTATGATGAAGCCCTACTAGAATGTTTTTCCATTTCCTTGCCTTTGAGCAAAGAAGCATAAGTCTATTTTTTTCTAAGTTTTAGCCATTTAACTGGGCATGAAAGACACACAGAGTGACAACAAGTGATGTTTTATCCTTTTTTTCTCTATCCTTCATGTTTTTTAGAAAAGAGTTGATCCAACAGGTCATGTAGAGTGCATTCTAGCTGTATGATATTTTGCACATGTGTAACCCTTTTCTGGACTATATAGGTTATCTTTTCTAGTTATTTACCTTGTGTGATATCATTCATTTTGTCTCTACATTTAAATAATTATGTTGGAATCTTCTAGAGCTCAAGTTATAGAATATATTATATTATATTGTGCATAAGTATAGGGTATACATGTGGATACTAATTCTTGGTGTATCACCATTTTAGACTAGGCTTTTCATTTATGCAAAATTTTGACTCTTTTCACTCATACAGATTGGTTCAATAGTTTTATTTCACAAAAATATAATACAGGGAGCTAGCCCTTTCAACCTAGAGGTTCATTTCCACTTATAGGCACACCCACATACTTGAAAATGTCCTAACATTGCCCAAATTTAGAGGAGGCTTGAACAACCCTCTTCTAGGGTGCAAGATTTGGAGACAATAGTTATGGCACACCCAATGGGACCTAAATTATTTCTAATTCAAGGTGAATGCTGGTCTTGACATGCCTAAAGTAGTATAAATACCCCTAACCTAGCATTTGGTGACTCCAAAAGGGTGTGAATCCCTGGTTCTAGACCATGTTTTATACATTATCCTACATGGTCCTCAAAAGGTCATTAATATTTTCTAACCAAGCCCCTTTAACTAGAACTCTTCTTGAATAAAAACACCCTGAACCACTCCTAACCCTATTAAATCCTTGGCAAGGAGGTTTTGGGGAAGAAGAGGAAGAAATAGAAGAAATTCAAGGAGAGGAAAAAGTTAAAGAAGAGTAAGAAATAAAAGATCAAAGGGGAAGAAGATAAATGGGGGAAAGGGGAGAGGTAGATAGATGTCAACCTTTCCCTACTTTTAATACCCAAAACCCAATAGAGTTCCCTGCATATGACCCCATCCCTCCAAATGCTACCAAAAATCTTCCTGGTTTCAATGGGAAGGGTCCTATTACCCCATATGAACATATTAGAGACATATCTAATTTTTGTAATTTCCATAATGTTACTGGGGCCAACATAGCCATTAGGCTACTTGCTATGTCTTTAAAAGGCAAATCACTTAACTAGTATAGAACATTGGAAGGGGGATGCATTACAATTTGGGATGGCTTTGGAGACTTATTGGTGACAACATTCAAAAATAAGAGTGATCATGCTTCCCTAATACATCAGCTGAATGTAATAAGAAGAGGTCTAAATGAATCCAAAGCAGATTTCAATGAGAGATTTCAAAGAATATGGTATAGGCTACCACCAATCATGAGACATCCTCCTAGCTTTGTGTTCACAACATACCTCAAAGGGATTGTTATTGATGTTGCTATTATGTTGCAATCAATGGAAGGATTCACTCTTCCAGGTGCATTTGAGCTAGCAATTAAGGCTAAAAATAACTTAATTTAGGCTGGAAGACTTCTTCCAAGAGTTTGCATGCCTTTGTTATCCCACAATTTAGTTGAATCTCCAATCATGTCAAAAGTTTCCAATGCCAATGTGAATCCAAGAGCCTTTTCCAATAAGGTTGATAATGTTGTGGACAAGGATGAAGAAATCAGATCATTGAGAGCTCAACTCAAGCAAGCTCAATATCAAGCAAGTGCTCCTTCTAATGACAACACTATCCTTAATAAGGATATAGATCTCCATCCCAATACAATTATCAAGGGATATGACAAAATAAACAACGTTACAATAGGCAACCTAATCCATCTAATCCAAATTCCACTCCTCCCATAAAGGTTGTTGTTCTAGTTCATACAAATCTAGTTCAAGGAGAAGATCATGCAGACCAATGGAGGTAGCCTCAAGGTCAGTTTACACATGATGAAAGAGGAACCAACTACGCTTTGACTATACAAGAGGAAACTACTCCTTACATGCTAGGAAAAGAAGCATGTCCTAGCTAAAGGGATAGTCACGGAGAAGGCAATAGCCCAAGTGTGGGAATTATGAATTTTCAAGTAAAAGATGATTTTGTGTTGACTCAAATCATGTCAATTTCAGCTAATACAAGGTCCAATAAGAGAGACTTGGGAGAAGGCTAGGAGCCACAAATAGTTCCAAGTGATGCCTCTCTAAGGCCACAAAGTGCTAATCGAAGTGTTGCACCTTCTACAAGCCATGTTCCTCAACAAAATCAGAATGTAAATGCAGCTGCCAAGATTACAACACAAAAATCTATAGCTCCTTTATTACCATCAAAAATACAAGATAAAGTGAATAATCCATCTCTAAATATTGTGGACTCATTACAGAGCACTAAGACAAGCATATCCATTTGGGAGGTTCTACATATACCTAGTCAAAAGGAGTTTTTGTAAGAGTAGTTAGAAATCATGTAGGTGGATCCTCAATCTTAAAATAATCATAGTGTAGCTCTTATAATTTTTCCAAATCATCTTTTGGAGCCTTCCACTAAATTTGAAAATATTCCACCCTTCTACCTCACACTCATTGTGGGAGATAAGTTGGTCCACAATTGTATTGTGGATAGTGGAGCAAACACTACTATTATGCCTAAAGTAGTGGCTAATAAGCTGGGTTTGAACTATGAGACACATAATAAAGGCATGCTACAGTTGGACAGAACTCCAACTAAGATGATAGGATTGGTCAAAGGTCTAAAAGTATTTTTACATGGCTGCCCAAGCTTCCCTATCATGCAAGATATTGTGGTGGTGGACCTTCTATCAAACTTTTCTATATGTTTGTCTAGGACCTTTACGACCAAGATAGGAGGATACCTTTCTAATGATTGGTCCTTTCTAGCTTTTAGGACAAGGTATGGAAATAAGGTAACCATAAGGACTCATCCCTTAGCAAAGTTACACATTGAGCCATACTTGGAGATAATGATAAATCAAAATTGTCTAATCAGCAAAGAGGGAGAGATAGTCTTAAATAGTGAAACATCTTCTCCTATTGAAGGTATTTCTGACCTCTATCTTGACAAGTATAGCAATAAAACACATGGACTTGATCCTTACACTTTCATTGAGGAAACTGATTTGGGATTTTACTGCATGCATGAGGAGAACGCCCGAATTCCTTCACTCACCAATGAAGATCATGAGCTTGATGGCATGTGGGAAATTTTCTTTGATGGTTCAAGGAGCAAAGTAGGCACAGGATCTAGTGTCATGTTGGTTTCCCCATTAAATAATCTTTACTACTCTTCTTATAAGTTTCACTTTGGTTGCACTTGTAATGTGGTAGAATATGAAGGCTTAGTTCATGGTCTTCAATGGGAAAAGAAGAGAGGAATCAAGATTTTGAAATTCTATGGAGATAGTGAGCTAGTCATTCATCAAGTGAGAAGTCAAGCTATATCCAAGAACTCCTTGCTCAAGTCCTATAAGCATAAGGTATGGTATCTACTTGAGGATTTTGATGCCTTCAACATCCATCCCATACCAAGAGACTTGAACAAGCACACTAATAGATTGGCTGCAATAGGAGTACATTTTGACTCAATTGTTGATGATGAATAAGAGAAAGATCAATTCCATATCAAGATCATTTTGAGATCTTCCATTCTAAATAATTAAGTGTCATGGAAAGTGTTTTAAAGTGATGAACACATTGCACACTTCTTTCAAAATGAGGCAAGCTTCTCTTCAAGAAATTAAAAGAAGTTGCATGATCATTATGAAGAGCAAATTATATATCTGAAGACAAATAAAATACCTAAGGGGATGATTACCTTGGAGAGTGTCTTCAATGAGGATGATTAAAATAAAAACCAAAGAATGAGCATGTCAACAAAAGAAGAGAACTATGAGAGAGTTCTGATTTTCAAGGATAAACTTTTGAAGATTGTCAAGACTTGTTCTTAGTTGGAAAGGCAAGCTTTTATTGCATTATGCAAAGAGTTTCATGACATCTTTTCTTGGGAATACAAGGACTTGAAAGGATTTGACCTAAGTCTAGCTCATCACACCATTGAGTTGGATCATGGAGCTAAACCGATAAGACAAAAGCAAAGGCCTATCAAACCCAAGGTAGAAGAACTCATGAAGAAAGAGCTGACCAAATTGATTGAGTCCAAGATTATCTTTCTTATCAAGCACTCAACTTGGGTAGCCAACCTTGTGCCGGTTCAAAATAAGAATGGATAAATCAGACTTTGTGTGAATTTTCATGATCTAAACAAAGTGTCTTTCAAGGATCATTATCCACTCCCTTCCATGGAATAAATTTTGCAAGTTGTTTCAGGTTATCAATGTTTCTCACTTCTTGATGTTTATTCAGGTTATAATCAAATATTGGTAAATGAAGGGGATCAATTCAAGACAACATTCACAACCAAGTGGGGGACCTTTGCCTACAAGAATATGCAATTTGGTTTATCCAATGTTGGAGCTAAATTCAAAGGTCAATGGACTTGGCTTTCAAAGGTTTGATCAATAAATTTTTGCTTGTTTACCTTGATGATATAACCATTTTTTCAAAGGATGCTGCTGATCATATGGGACATCTAAGGAAAGTGTTTGAGAAGAGTAGAGAGTACAACATATCCCTCAATCCAATGAAGTGCATATTTGATATCCATGAAGGTAAGCTTTTGGGTCATGTTGTTTCAAAAGAAGGCTTATCTATTAATCCCAAAATGATTGAATCTATTATAGGCTTGTCTTTACCTCAACACAAGAAAGGGTTGAAAAGTTTATTGGGAAAAATAAACCTTGTAAGGAGGTTTATCCCAAAATTTTCAACTATGGTAAAGACTATCATAGCCATGCTAAAAAAGAACCAAGTTTTTACTTGGACAAAGGAAGGTAAAGCAAACTTTGAGGAAATAAAGTAAGCAATTGTAGCATCTCCCACTCTTTTAAATGTGAATTTTGATAAATATTTCATTCTTTATACTTTTGCTAACCTTTAGACAACCTCATCTATGCTTATGCAAAAGAATGATGAAGATGTTGAGCAGCCAATTGCTTTATTCAGCCAAGGCTTAGAAGACTAAAGAGTGAGCTATTATTTTGTTGAGAAGCAAGATTTAACCATCATTAGAGGATTAAAAAACTTTAGGCATATGGTTTCCAACAAAAATATCCATGTCATGGTATCCCATCCTAGCATCAAGGAGTTTCTCCTAAGCAGGAATCTTAATGAGAAGAGAGCTAGATGGATCACGAAGGTGATGGAATATGACATTAACATCAAGGTAACCAACCTGGTAAGAGGAAGAGGTTTATGTGAGCATTTAGCATCTGAATTTCAAGATCCAAAAGAGAAAGCCTTGGTAAATAAATTTCATGACTAGCCAACTAATCAAATGTAAAATTGAAGTTGGACACAAGACATCATTTGTTTTCTTAAAAATGGTGAGTGTCCCAATGGCTTGAATAAATCTCAAAGAAGGTATTTTAGGCTTCAAGCTATTACTTATTATCTTGTGGATGGAATTATCTTTAATAAGGATGTGAGTAATGTGTTGCTAATATGCATTAACAATGACCAATTTGATATGCTACTAGAAAAGTTCCATAATGGTGCAGATGGTGGTCACTTTTCTCCTAGAAAAATAGCTGCAAAAATAATGAGAGCTGATTACTATTAGCCTAGTATTTTTAAGAACTATTATCATTGGGATAAGGTTTGTCCTTAATGTGCTTTCTTTGCTGGAAAACAAAAGCTTACTTCTCTTCCATTGAATCCTATCTAAGTGGACCAGCCTTTCATGCAATGAGGCCTTGACTTCATTGGCATGATCAACACTCCATCAAGTGCTGGACACAAATGGATATTAACTGCTACAGACTACATCACAATATGGGTAGAAGTTGTTGCTTTGAAATAAGCAAATAAAAATGCCATCTTAGAGTTTATGACAACATTATAACAAGGTTTGAAGCTCCTCATGTTATAATCTTAGATAATGAACTTGATTTCATAAGTGTGAAATTTTTTGATTGGAAAAGAAAGAGTGGAGTTCATTTGAGTACCTTATCTAACTAATACCCTTAAGGTAATGGATTGGTTGGGTCTACCAACAAGAACCTCATCAAGATCATCAAAAGAACATTGGAAACCAATCAAAGAGCATGGCATAACAAGTTGAAGACATCCTTATGAGTAGACAAAATCACTCCCAATAAGTCAATTGGTGATTCTCCCATTGTACTTGTCTATGGGAGAGATGCTAGGATATCCATATCACAAGAGCTCCTTACCTTGGAACTTGCACAATAGCTGGAATTACTTGAAAACACTCCCATGGAGGTCAGATTGATAGAATTAATGTAGCTGCAAGAGGCAAGAGATGATGCACACAAAGCTTTGGAACACCATCAAGTTCTCATGAAGAAATATTTTGACAAAAGGGAAAGGGAAAGAGTGTTCAAAGAAGGTGACTTGGTTTTGAAATGGGATGAAGATAGAGAAAAATCAGGCAAACATACAAAGTTTGATACTTTTTGGAGTGGTCCTTACATCATCAACAAGTGTAAGAAAAGAAGCTTCTTTTAGCTATCCAAAATGGATGGAAAAGAGCCACCTATTTTGGTGAATGGAATTCATTTAAAGCCTTGATTTTGACCCTTGCTAGCCATGTCTTATATATACCTTGTTTTTATGTGTTTCCTTTGTTGTGTTTGTTTTCCCTAAGTGCTTTGTATCATAGTGTTTCCCTTTTAGGTGTTTTCTTTCCTTTTGTTGGTTGTGCGTGTGTCTCTCTAGCTTGTTTATTCAGCCATGGCTTATTATTTCAACTCTTGTTTGCCTTGTGTGACTCCATGCCAAATGGAAGGATTTAGGCATCTGGTCTTATGACATAGTGGGCATGTCTCCCCTGGAAATCACCAAAATGTTGACCATTTTCTGCATAACTAATTTATGTTTTCCCTTTGGCTCTTTTCATTTCTCCTTTAATCATTTTTTGTGTTTAGTCACTTGATTTGTCTCTTGTCTTTTCCCTTCGGCCTCTCCTAGTTCAGGTTCTTTTCCCTTGCTCTTTATTTTTTCCCTTTGCCTTGTTTGCCTTAGCCTTTCTTGCTTTGTTTTGCACCGAAGTGCCCATTGGAAATTTTTCGAAGGGATTTTCTTGCCTTAACTTCCCCCCAAGTGTCCCTTTAGATTTTTTGAAGGGCACTTTATTGTCCAAGTGACCCTTCATAAAAGTTTATAAGGGTACTCTGTTGTCCAAGTGACCCTTCAAAAAAGTTTTGAAGGGCACTTTTCTGCCCAAGTGTCCATTCGAACTTTTTTGAAGGGCACTTTGTTGTCCAAGTGACCCTTCAAAAAAGTTTTGAAGGGAACTTTAGCCCAAGTGTCCCTTCAAAATTTTCCAAAGGGCACTTTGTTTTCCAAGTGACCCTTCAAAAAAGTTTTGAAGGACACTTTTCTACCTAAGTGTCCCTTTGGACTTTTTCGAAGGGTACTTTGTTGTCTAAGTGACCCTTTAGAAAAGTTTCGAAGGGCACTTTGTCTTTGGAAATGCCCTTTGAAAAGGTTTCAAAGGGCCATTTCCTTTGGAAATGCCCTTCTAATTTTTTTGAAGGGACCTTGTGCCTTTCCCAAGTGTCCTTCAAGAAAAGTTACCAAAGGAACTAGCTGTTGCCTTTCAGGCAAAATTCCTGAAAGAATTACTTTAGACAAATTATCTGAAGGAATTACTTCAGGGAAATTGCCTAAAACAATAAGCCTAACCCAAATGAATCCCCATGATGTGCCACAAGATGTCTAATTTGATACAACCAACTAGTCATAGGGATTCAAAGAGGTGATGTGCTGTAGGATGTCAAATTCAGGGTAGCCAACTAGCTTTTGGGGTGCAACTTGGTGACATGCTGCAGGATGTCAAATTCATGCCTAAAGTCTTGAAACAAGAATTAAAGTCACTGGGAAGACCTGAATAACTCTATAGTGCAAATAATTTTTCCTAACAAGCTCTGCTTATGACTTTTATAAGTAAAAGCAATCAAAGAACTTGAAGGATCAAGCAAGGAGTAAAGCCTTTCAGAAAACCCAATAGGGTCTTAAGCAAAGAAAAATCAGGTTTTCAAAAGAGATTTACTTATGAATTTTATAAATAGAAGAAATCAAAAAACTTGAAAGAGCAAGGATAGTGCAAATTGGGTTTCCCAACATGCTTGACTTATAGGTTTATAAGTAAGGCCATTCAGAAGGTTTGAATGGGTCTGTAGTGCAAAATGCAGAAGCTTTTAGGAATAATCTAAGGTTCGTAGCAGCAATCTGAGCCATTTATTATGGAGGGTCATCTCATCATTGATTTTGCAGTGATCTTGGTCATCTCAAGAGGGTGAATCGAAGAGAAGGACATACTCTAACTGAATGAGAGAACAACTAGAATCAGTTTCACCAAGATGGCAACTGCAAACCATTTTGGAGGCTTCTATTTTGGCACCCAAGAGTTCTCTCTTCTCTCCCTCTTTTGATATAAATATGACCCTTGGGCTCTTTTTTTATCATCCACAGATAGTACGGTGAAACCCTGTTGGAATGTTTTGCCATTTCCTTGCCTTTGAACAAAAAAACATAAGTCTATTTTCTTTCTAAGTTCTAGCTATTTGCTTGGGCATGCAAGAGACACAGAGTGACAACAAGTGATATTTTATCCTTCTGTTCTCTGTCCTTCATACTTTTGAGCAAATAGTTGATCTAATAGGTCATGTAGAGTGCATTCTAGCTATATGAAATTTTTCACATGCGTAACCCTTTTCTGGACTATACAAGTTGTCTTTTCTAGTTATTTACCTTATGTGATCTCATTCATTTTGTCTCTACATTAAAATTCTTATGTTGGAATCTTCTAGAGCTTGAGTTATAGACTATATTCTATTGTATTGTGCATAAGTATAGGGCATACATGTGGATACTAATTCTTGGTGTATCACCATTTTAGACTAGGCTTTTCATTTATGCAAACTTCTGACTCTTTTCACTCATACAAACTGGTTCAACAGTTTTATTTCATAAAAAGCTAATATAGGGAGCTAGCCCTTTCAACCTAGAGGTTCATTTCCACTTATTGGCACACCCACAGGCCTGAAAATGTCCTAACATTGCCCAAATCGGGAGGATCTCTGAACAACCCTCTACTAGGATGCAATATTTGGAGACAACAGGAAGGGAAATGAATTAATCTAATTTTTTAATGAAGCTACCACTACATGATAAACATATTTAGAGGTTATCTTACCTATGTCTTAGGGGTAATAACATCATAATGTCTTAGGGGTAATAACATCATACCATTATTCCAGACGCTAAAAATATTCATAGGCAACTAAAAAATGGTAAGATTGTTTAGTGATAAAAGTGGTGAAGCTAAGACACCATCAATATGCCACTAAAAACTAGATGAGGTAATGGCCCTATGTATTCATTCCATTGAGCATGGATATCAATAGATAATGAAATCTCTTCTCAGGTTGATGTTGAATCATGTGTTTTATTTTAATCAATACAAATATAATTTCAAGGTTGATATTTTGAAAAGAAGTGGGCCATTTGTATAAATATTTTATTTTTGTGATGCACAAATTTATCAAGTGATGATTTTACATGCATCTAATGCCATATATATTTCAATTATTTTTATTTAATAGTAGTCTATAAACTGCTATTGTCAAATATTACTTAATGTTGATTTTATGTGTTTTGTAGTTTTTTACAAACATGATTGACATGAGATGCTCTATTCTAACAACATAGGGCCACATATTAAGTGGTTGGTAACATCTTAGAGGGCTTATGTTTTTCCATACCATCCATTGCATATAACATGAAAGTTATCTTGGAATTCTGAGGTCATGACCAGACCTTTATAACTTTATTCATAATTGATTTTATCTATTATAATATGTACAAGCATATTATACTGATGGGAATATTTATGTTCTAATTATAAGGTAAAGCCCTAAGTAGCATATTTTAGATGGCGTGTATGATTTGAGTAGATAATGTTGAGTCCATGAAATGACAAAGTGAATCCTTGTGTAATATGAAATTAATTTCACTTTATCATACTAATAAACATTGGTAATATTACTGTGGATCTATTTTTTCCTTGTTATAATTAGAGATGTCCTTTTAATGATTTCTAGTAAGAAATAATTGAATCAGATGTATAACCTGACTATCTTACATGAAAAACACAATTATAATCTAGTTGTAATACTTAATATGATATATTTATTGAAGTATTTAGATATTATAATATGGAATGGCTCTACTTTCCTAAACGAATGCACTTGATCTATATTATTGTATGCACCTTCAAGACCTTTATAGACCTCAACTATGCATCATAGTTGAAACCAAACCCTAGACTTTGTGTTATGAAATAAATATATAATGAATTATTAATCTTATTTTAATTTTCATATAGTTAGATCATAAAATGGACTATTGTTGAAGAGATGAGTTCTCTTATGGAATATGCATGTGACATAATTGAACTTGAAATGGTATTTTAAAAAAAAATTAATTTCGTGAAGGTTTCCTTATTATTTGGATTCTATAATACTTTATTAATAACAAATAATAAAGGGCCAAGCTTAACCAACGCACACAAAATTGGGTACTTGCTGGTATGGTTCGGGCCCTACCATTACGTTTGAAAGTCATTATATAACCATCATCCTTCTCTGTTAATGACACATTAACAACTTGTGAGTTCACGATGTGGTAGGACCAGACCCAACACAGTGAACTGATGATTTGGTAGAACCAAACCCAAAATAGTTATGGTGGAGGTTTGGGAAAGCGGTTACAATGGCAGGTTGACCGTTTAAACAAATTTTAAATTTTAAATTCCTGCTCAAATCCCTCCCACCTAAACAATATACCAGTTTATGTGTTGTAGAGAGGATCAAAATATTTTCTATTGACAGTGGCGATTCTCTATGATGATCAAAGTGTTATTTCAAATGTCTATGCCACCATTTATTTATTTGAATACCTGTGCATAGATAATAATGATGGCCTGGTCTAGTTTTCAGAGTGGACAATTATGCATATAATTCCAAAAATGAAATACTTTTCATGATGATGGAGGGCAAATTATTATTACAATGAGGCAAAAGGTATGGGTGTGGGTATTTTTCTACTTCTTTCCTGTCACCATTATTTTCATTAACCATTTCCACAATGTCGAATCTTTAGTCTTAATTCATATTATAGTAGAGATGGAGTGTTCACAATAGATGGGAAGCATCCAGAGGAGACCCTGATAAATGTCAGAACCCCATTATAAGCATTACAAATTCATCGTGTTTCTCAAACAAAACCGCTGCCAATGTATATGTAAATGACAATAATCATATTAAACATTGTGATTACCAGATGGAAGGGTCATTGTTCAAGCCATGTTGTACAAAATTACGTGCCTCCAGAGACATTATTCCATAAGTATTTTAAATAGCTGACTATCTTTTTTCAATTTATTATAATGGATTGAGAGTTTGAGAAACTAATGAAAAGTGTGTGGGGGTACAGGTTAAAAAAAAGCAATCCAAATCTGACATAATGCTAGGGGATGATGTTTTCTGCCTGGTTGTCTAACGTGGAGTAGATTAAGAATTTGTAATGTGTCTACTTATCATGTTTAATTAGATCAGTTGAGTTGAGAAAATTCATGGAACACACATGCTAGCCATCAATGGTATCAAGCTGCAAGTTGCCTGGGTATGAGCTGGCTAGTCGTCTGGAAAATATTAAAACAAAATATTTCTGCCATTTTAAAATCCTGTGCAAAATCATATCATAAGATGATGATGCGGTTGCATTATTTATTGAGGCCAGGTTTGTGAAGTGACTTTCAATGACGAACTTCTCATATTGATTGATCAAATTTATAAAAGAGATATTTTATCATGGTGTACGCTGCAGAGTGATATATTTGTGTATCTCATGCACCAACCGTACTAACTGCATACCATGTTCAGGTTTTACAAATATTTTTAAAGGTCCACTATAATGTATTTACAAACCGTACAGTACATATATATGTTAAATATATCTATTTGAAAAATAGTATTTTTTTGGTTTTATAATTATTAACAATTTTATTAATTTTATTTTAAGTTTTTTACTAATTAATGATAAATTGATTCAATCTAATTACATTAATGTTAAGATATATAAAAATTTAAGTGACAATTAAAATAAAAAATGAAGAGTCATATATATTACAATTTTTAAATCCTTCTTAAAAAATAAATTATTTTCCATATTTTATTAACAAATAATTAATACAAAAAATTCTTATTAATTTGAAATAATTTAATTAATCCTACATTGATAATATTTTTTAAAGAACAAATAATATATAACATATATAATAACAGCACATAACTTTTCATAGAGATGATATTATGATTGAAAAAAATTATAGGTTAACCCCACATTGATAATAATTAAGAAGTCATTTTAAAATTTTAAAAAATGTGATTGAATAATAATTACCTTAATCCAAATTTTGTTAATAATTGAAAAGTCATTTAAAATTAAAAAATATGATTGAAATGTAATTTGGTTAAATATATAAATATAAATAATAAATGAAACACAATAATAATTTATATTATATATTCTAAAATCATTATAAATAAGATTATATAAATTAATATCATTAAAATGTAATTTATTTATTTTCATCTTAATAATACGTTTGAAACAATTGTGGTTTATAATACACTTAAATAATAGGAAACAAATTAATAAAAATGTCATTAAATAAAAGATTATTCATAGAAATAATTTAATTAGGACAAGTTTGCTTTGGCATGTGTCTAAAATATATAATTTTTTAATGTATTACATGATAAAATATGTTTATGATTTTATTTTTGAAATTTCTATTGAAAACAATATCGTTATCTTAAATAGTTACATATTTAAATAATATACATTATTTGTCATATAATGATATTTTATGATTTTATTAAGATTAAAAAAAAATGTGTTGTAATTTGGTTAACCACACATTACAGTTATAATTAATAATTAAGAGATCATAAATCATGAGGCAATGCAATTTATATTATATACTCCAAAATAATTGTAAATAGGGTTATATCATAGCATTGTAATCTAATTAATTTTATATTAATAAAAATTTTAATACGAGGGTGGTTTATAATACATTACACATTTGAAGAATAAGAGACTAAACCAATATGTCATTAGGGAAATACTAATTATAAATATGACTTAATTAAGATGAGTTTGTTTTGACATATGCTTAGAATATATTATATTTTTTATATAATACACGATAAAATATTATTATGATTTTCTCTTTTTCCATAAAAGTTATTAAATTAGTGATTGCTACTTATATCATTATTTTAAATAACTACATGTTTAAATATAATATATATTATTTTTAATATAATGACTAACAAAATATTTTTTAAATTTTTATATGTTTGGTGTGAATTAATGAATGCAAATTATTTCATAAAATATGAATTAAAAGATTTTTTTTTCATATTTCTTATATAATTTAGATATAATCCATCTATTTATATTTTTATAGATATTTAAATTTTAGTGGATCTCATAAGAACAAACTGGAACACAATGATAACTTATATTACATGAACCAAAATAATTATAAATAGGATCATATAGATTATTCAAAGCAACCATGCATTATTTCACAAAAAAATACCATTGGGTTGCAATTTTGTTAATCCTATATTAATAAGAATTTTGAGACATGGGTGGCTTATAAATACATTCATGTGAAAATATTTGGCATGCATTTAAATTCATGAACATGTTGAATTTTAAGTAAGGAACCAAACATGGTTACAAATCAAAGGCTATCCCTTTCATCCTTTGCCCAATGGGTAAAAATTGGTTTTGGGAACAATTAAATTGAAGGCCCTAGATATGTAAGATAAGTATTCACTATTATCAATATAAGATAATATATATAGAGGGAGGGGGAATGGATGGAGGGAGGCCACCATATATATTTTAGTGGAGTTAAAGGGATATTGTTCGTGAAGGCCCCAAAGTCATAGTCATATTTATATATAGGGGATTGTAGATTGTCAGTTCAATGAAATAGATAGCATGTAGATTTCAAATCAAAATCCCCAAATAGATAAGATAAGTATCACTATGCTCAACATAAGTATTCACTATGCTCAAGATAAGATATATAGAGAGATGGGGGAAGGCAAAAAAAACTCTTTAGATGTGGTTTACTATTTAGATGTTATAGATAATTTTTTTTGGAAGCACAACCACTTAGAGGAACATACATCATTCATTAATCATTCAGATAGATCTATAGATATAGCAATGTACAATCAACCATTCATATGAGCACGAAGTAGGAACATAATACATGAACACAAGATCTGTGTGGAAAACCGTCATGGGGGATAAAAACTATTGACACACAACTTGGAATACAGTCCTATAATAAATGAATCAAAATTTTGTGAAGAAAAAACCCCACAAGGATCACCAAATGCTCACTAGTCAAACACTAATTCAACTAATCCTTTAGCAATCATCAACTTGTAAGGAGGCACCAACCCCCTAGGTAACTCAATGCCAAATCAGTCACTTGAAACATATGATCAATTTTGGATATATATTTCTCACTCAACTAATTATGACCACCTTATTTTTCTCTTCTCACTCTTCTATCTCTATCAAATAGCCTACTACGCCTCTTCGCTCAACTAACCCATTTCTTGGTAGATTTAGGTCATATACCTTTTCTCATCACCTATATAATCACTATTAGAACTTCATGACATATTAAACATGACTCTATAATTTTATTCAATCACTATACTTGTTTTTTAAACCTCTATATCATCCGTTCATAACCTCAATATTCTAACTAGTCAAATTAGGCCTATTAGGCCTTTTTATACTTGACTCTTGCTGTCACCTAGATTGGTTGAAGAAAAACCTCTCCATGCTTGGATCACCCTTAGAATTTATCAAAAAACATATTTCACAAGAGAAACAATACTTACATAGGTTGGTCACCACTCATAAGGACCAAAACCACCATTAGGCCTAATAGAAACCTAATGCAATTAGGCCTTCTTAAAACACCTTGAGCCTAAAAAGATAGATGAAAAACATAAAACACAAATAAATTATAACCCTTATAATCTCACCTTATGCACCCAATTCCATTTATCTCATTTCACTCCTTGAACCACACCATTAGGTCTACTCACAATAAGGCCTTCTCACTGCCAGAAAGTCTGTCTTGATTGTCTCAAGCATACACTCAAATTTACCACATAACCATATCAAAAAATAACATGGATATAAAATAAATTAACTTAGGTTAATAATTATGTTTATTATATTTCATAAAATAGGGGGAAATACCTTAAACACACCATTTTCATATGCTCACTTAGAACTGCAAACAGGGCTCAAGAACCTAGTCAAGAACCTTTAAATTTTCACACTTTTATATGAATTTATCATGAAGATAAATTTATTTAAATCAAAATATGAGACATATAAAATAAATTCATGTGTATTTTATTCTACAATACTGGGCATATTGACTCAGAAACATCAATCTCACTCATACACAAAAAACTACCTATAGCTCAAAAAATAGTCATGGAAACCAAGACTTATAACACATGTGTGAAAAATTTCATGAACTTAAAATGGATTTATATGATACTTTATTATCCTTATAAAATATTTAAATATATATATTATAATTTTAAATATCAATATTGGTCTTACAAATCAATCTCATGCTTTCACCCTACAAAGACCTCACTATGTTAGATAGGTCACTTTGAGAGCAACTTTTTGCTTGTATATGAGCATATACAAATCTTATAATAAAATGGGATATGAGATATAAGTCTTAAAAAATAACCCATGAATTTTTATCCATCCCTAATCTAATTAAACTTATCCTTAATCCACTTCAACCCATCCTTAATCTCATTCTCACTTTTACCTAGTTTTCTCACTATCTTCCTCATTATGCCTATTTAGTGATATGTCAACTTCTATGACCAGTTTAGCATATTTAAGGTATAAAAAATTATTAAAAAGTTACATTGGAAAAAAATAAAATTCTCACACATCATCCTCCAATAATTTTCATGCTTGGACATGGTCAACCCTACCTACTACATCAAAAATCAGAAAAACAAGGAGTTTCCTGTAGCTTCCACTCACTCTTTTGATAGACAAATTCCACTTGGATAACTGTGGGAGAGTCCTATACATATTAAAATCATAAAAATAGGTCAACCAAACCATTTTTGTCCATTTACAGTAAGATCATTCATATAAGGTCATTATGAGGCTTTTAGGAGGGTTTAGACTACCTTCCATTCTGAATAATCATTTATAAAGGATTGTCCCTCACCTCCAAAACCAATATTAAGAAATTTAAGCTAGGACCATTAACAAACTCCCATGAGCTGATTATATCCTCATGTAAAGGTTTCAGATGCCAATGTGCTCAAGACAATCCTTATCAGGTCTGCAATATCTCATTATGTGGACATAAAAAACTTTAACACCAATTTTTATGCTTTTTTCCTTTAGAATTTGACTTTAGACTAGGTCAAAAAACTTAATAAAATATCGTACACCTCTTAAAATTATCTTAATATCTTTGACACCATAGGAAATGAATTTTACCCCTCATTAGGCCACATTAGGTCTCCTACACATTGGGCTTTGAACTATCAGTTATACTTAGACCTTGAAAACACCTTGAAACCTATTTTACTATTCTCAAAACCTAATTATCATGTCTTAAAACCTCATACCTTACTCACACACTACCCAACATATTATTATAATCCTTAGTCTATTCACCTCATTATGGTACCATACCTATGCCTTCTCACTAGGTTTCTCAAGTAAATAACTCATGAAATTAGCTACAATAACAACAAAGGCAACACAGAATAACATCAATGACACTTTCATGACATCAATGACAAATCCATGAATTCCTTAGAACACATTCTCAATAATATCCCCCTTTGTCATTGATTTAAACCACTCATTGATGGAAATTATTCAAATAAGCTTCTCTTACTAGGATACATCTCTCCCATATAGATCAATCTCCCCTTTGACATTAATGAAAAAGCACTACCTACAAAAAAAATCAATAAACATGAATAAAATATCATATCAACAAGTTACTCCTATGTCATTTCATACCTCAAACATCTTCTTTTTTATAAATTGATATGACTCCTCCTTTGGCCTCACAGCTTGTGCACTTCTTTCTTACTCTTGGAGCTAAAGCACCTTTTTATTACCTCCTCCTAAGAACTTTGAATCACTTTGTGACTATTAGGAACATGAATAACACCTAATTCCTATCTCAGATGTTCAAAAGTAGCCTTTAAAATAGGCTTAGTCAAGATATCTATAATATGATCCTTGAGAGACATAAATTAAAAATTAATACTTTATTCATTTACCAATTTTATTAAGAAATGATACTTGATAGGAAAGTGATTGGTCCTTTAATCAATGAAAACATTATTTGAAACACTTATGGTATTAGTATTATCATAAAAAATAAGACTAAGACCATCAAACTCTACCTTGTAGTCTCTTAAGGTTTATCTCATTTACAACCCCTGAGTAAAACATGAAGCTGATGCATTTTACTCAACCTCACAAGTAGATAAAGCCACTGATGGTTGATTTTTTATTATCCATGAGACTATACACTTACCTAAGAAGAAGGCTACTCTAGTAGTTCTCTTTCTATCATTTAGACTCCCAATCTAATCTGCATTTATATAGGCTACTAGATCAAACGTCTTGCTCCTTGGGTACCATAATCCATACTTCATAATTCCCTTGAGATAAATAAGTATCCTCTTGACCATTTTTAGATGAATTTCCATAGGATATTATTGAAATCTTCCCACATTACCTATTTATTACATGATGTTAGGTCTAGAGGTCATAATATACAATAAACTCCTAATCATTGATCTACATTTTGTCTAATTAACTCTTGAAGATTCATCCTCGATTAGATTACATACTATAACCATAGGTGTATTTAAATATTTGAATTCTTCCATTTCAAACTTGTTTAACATATTTTTATATACTTGATCTGTGAAATGAACATACCTTTTTTATATTGACTGATTTGAAGTCCAAAAAAGAAGGATAGTATTCCAAGTATAGACATTTCAAATTCTGACTTCATCACCTCTAGAAAGGACTTGGTCATTTTATCATTAGTTCCACCAAAGATGATATAATATATATAACACCAATATGAACTTCTGTTCATTTTCAATCTTGATATATAGGTTTGTATCTGCAACTCCTCTCTTGAATTCTTGGTCTAAAAGATAGTTGTCTATTCTAACATACCAAGCTTTAGGGGCTTGTTCTAGATCATATAGGGACTTCTTATAACTAAAAACATAGTCCTTGTTATTAGTCAATAGGAAACCCTCAATTTAATCAATGTACACTTCTTCCTCCAAGAATCCATTTAGGAATGCTAACTTGACACCCATCTGGTATATCTTAAAGTCTTTGAAACCTAAATAGGAAATAAACATCCTAATAGCCTCTAAATTTACTACATAATCAAAAGTTTCCTCAAATTCTAATCCTTCTACTTGAGAATATCTCTTTCATACTAGTCTACCCTTGTTTTTGGTGACTTCTCCATTCTCATTCAACTTGTTTTTGAACACTTATTCTATACCAATGATATTCTTATCTTTAGGCCTTGGTACTAACTCCCAAGTCTCACTATTCTCAATTTGATTTAACTCCTCATTCATAGCATCTATCTAAAAATTATCTTCACTTGCTTCTAAATAGATTTAAGGTTCAAATTTGGATAATAAGGTAGTACTATATTTATTAACATCACTCACCATTCTTCTTCTTATTTGTATACCTGCGCTTTTGTTGCTAATGATATGAGATTCATGATGATCCTTTTGAATATACCTAGAAGGACATTTTGAGTCCTTTCTCTCCTCAATTTTATATTCATCATCATCTATATTTATTGATCCTTAATAATTATTTGACTAAGAATATGATTTATCTGTCTCATTAACCTTCACATTTATGCTCTCCACTAGATTTTTAGCCTCTTTTTGTAACATCTATAGGCAACAGTAACTGATGAGCATCCCAAAAAAATACCTTCATCAGATCTTGAGTCAAACTTGACTAAGTCCTCCTCATCTCTCTTGATATAAAATTTACTCCCAAATACCTTAAAGTGTTCAAAACTTGTAGGTTTACCATTTCATAATTCAAATGGAGTCTTATCACCATTGATCCTAATTTATCTTCTATTCAAAATGTAAACATACACATATCTTCTCTCCAATAGCCATCAGACAACTTTAACTCATTTAAATTGGTCCTTGCCATTTATTGAACTAGTATATTATTTATTTAAACCACCCCATTTTATTGAGGTGTTATAGTAGCTGAGAACTATCTTCTTATTCCATTAAACTCATAAAATTCATCAAACTCAATTGACCAAAACTATCCTCATTTGTTAGACCTAAGACACTTGATCTTCACATTCATCTAATTTTAAACCAAAGCCTTGAAAGTTTTGAACCTACCTAGAGCTTCTGACTTCTCTTTCAATAATGATACCCAAGTCAACCTAGATATTCTAACTTCTTTTTCAAGAATACTACCCAAATAATTCTTGTGAAGTCATCTATAAGCAACATGAAGTTGTTGTCACCTTGAATGCTTTGAATACTTGTAGGACCACATATATTAGTATGAATTAGTTCTAAAGGTATAGTATTAGATTATTATTTAGGATTGAATCTCCTCCTATTCTTCTTACCATGTTGACATGCCTTGCAAAGAGCATATGCAGGTTTAAAAATTTTGGGCATGTTCTTCATGGATCCCTTGGAGCTGATCTTGACTAGATTGTCAAAGTTAATATGACCTAACCTCCTATTCCATATCCAAATTTCACCTACATTTCTCATAAATCACTTCTCTTTTATGATCTCATTCAATACATATAGATTGTTCTTAGTTCTATTGGCTTTGGCAATCAACCCTTTTGATTTTGATCTCCTTATCTCACATCCTTTATCATGAAAAGTTAGGGTGTGTCCTTAGGTACACATTTGAATTACACTCAATAATTTGTGTTTCAATCCATCTACATACAAAACATTTTATCTCTTGATCTTCTCATTGTCCAAGCTTAAAGAATCTTTGCCAACTATATTAGCTGATGTGTTATCTCTAAACCTCATTGAACATATGGCATTCTTATTAAAATTGATGAATTTGATATTATCTCCTATCATGTGACTTGAATAGCCACTATCTACGTACCACTTCAAATCTTCATTCTAAGTATGAAAGGTAGTTTGGGCTATCATAGATTATTCTCCTTTAGAATCCTGTTTCTCTTTCATCTTATTGATAGGGTCTACTTTCTTGATCCAATCTTTAGTATCATGAATACTTTTTTCTTAACATGACTGGTTTTCCTTATATATTTTGTGTTACACTCTCTTGAAATATGTCCTCTTTGGTTGTATTTATAACACATGATTCTACTTCCCCATCTACAGTAAATAGCTCTATGTCCAAATTGACTACAAGAGAAATAATAATGAATGACTCCACATAGTTTTATTGTTTAACATTACTTGTATTTTTATGATCATTAGATGATACACCACTACCTTTGATATCCTTTGATGGAACAAAAACCTTCTTGTCTTGTTGATGATTGACTTCAATCTTGACCATTTATACATAGGTTTTTATTCTACAAGCTTTGTCACTCCTTGATAGATCATTGACTTTTGAAAACTGACTCTCCTTGAAATATTTTTATTTTTATTTGAAATCAAGACCTATAATATCATGAAAGGAAATTTGTCTATCCAAAATATTGTTAATATTTCTAGTACTCTCCTCAAATTTACGATGTCTTTATCTTGATTTCATCTTGCTCAACTTGTGCGTTTAAAGTTCTTGCTTTAATTCTAAAATGGGTGAATTCTTCCATATGATTCTTCTCTTTTGAACAAAAATCATAAGTTATTTCAATGACCATGGATATGTCTTCATTGTAATCATAATAAACACTTTCATTATCAAAATACAAACCTATGCTCCAAAGATCTCCCTTAGATTATTAGGCATGCACAAGAGACCTTGTTATAATACCAATTATTGGAATCAAAACCACTAAGAGGGGAGGAAGCTGAATTATTATACAAACTTTTATCTTAATTTCATATATCATTCATTAATCATACAAATATATCTAGAGATAAAATAATGCATAATCAACCATTCATATGATCATGAAGTAGGAACATAACACATGAACACAAGATCTATGTCAAAAACCCTCATGGATGATAAAAACACTGAAAAATAGCTTGGGATATAGTCATATAAGTAATGAATCAAAATTTAATGAGTCACCAAACCCACAAGGAGCACCAAGCCCTCACTAGTAAAGCACCATCTCAACTAGTCCTTTAACAAGCATCAACTTGTAAGGAGGTACCAACCCCCTAGGTAACTCATCACCAAATTAGTCACCTAGAACCTATAATATCCTTTGAACAATTTTTTCTCACTAAACCAATGATGACCACCTTATTTTTCTCTTCTCACTCTTCTATCTCTCTCAAACAACCTATTAGGCCTCTTCGCTCAACTAGCCCACGTTTTGGAAGATTCAAGTCATATATCCTTGATCATCACCTAGATAATCACTATTATAAATTCATGTCATATTAAACACATGTATTTTATGGTATTAAAACCCTATACCTATTTTATAAACCTCTATATCATTTGTTCATACCCTCAATATTCTCACTAGTTAAATTAGGCCTCTTAGACCTTTTTATACTTCACTCTTGATCTCACCCACATTGGTATGAAAATAACATATCCATGATTGGATAACCATTTAAATATATAAAAATTAATTTTTAATAAGCTAATAGATAATTACATAGGTTGGTAACCACCCATAAGGATCAAAACCACCATTAGGCCTAATAGAGATATAATGAAATTAGGCCTTCTCAAAACACAAGTTTCACATTGACCACCTTGGAACACCTTGAGCCTAAAAAAATGGATGAAACACTTCAAAAATGATTCAATTATTCCCATTCTAATCTCACCTTTTTTAACCCAACTTAATTTATCTCATTTCACTCTTTGAACCACACCATTAGGTCTACTCATAATAAGGCCTTCTCACTACCATAACATTTGTCTTGAATATCTCAAGCATACACTCAACTTTGCCACATAACTATATCAAAAAATTAGATGGATAGAACCTAAATGATCTTATGTGTATCATAATATTTATTATCTTTAACCAAATATGGAAAAATACCTTAAATAAACTATTTTCATATGCTCACTTAGAACTGAAAACATTCCTCAAGAACCCAATCAAGAACCTTTGAATTTTCACACCTTCATAGGAACTTATCATGAATACAAATATATTAAAATTAAACTATTATAAATATATAACAAATTCATGTGTATTTTATTCTTCAATAATAGGCATATTGACTCAGGAACATCAATCTCACTCATACATAGAAAATTACCTATAGCTCCAAAAACACAATCATGGAAACCAAGACTTATAACACTTGTGTGAACACTTTTATGAACTTAAAATGAATTTATATGATCCTTTTGTATCATATATATATATATACATATATATATATATATATATATATATATATATATATATATATATATATATATATATATATATATATATATATTACAAGGTTTAATATCAATATTGGTCTTACATACCAATCTCATGCCTTCACCCTATATAGACCTCACTATGTTAGACAATCACTTTGAGAGCAACTTTTTTATTATATATGATCATATCAAAATATTATAGTCAATGGGGATATGAGATATATGTCTTGAAAAATAATTCCATGCATTTTTATCCATCCCTAATCCATTACAACCCATCCCTAATCTCATTCACACTTCTTTCTAGTTTTCTCACTGTCTTCCTCATTAGGCCTATTTAGTGATAGGTTAAATTCCATGATCATTTTATAATATTTAAGGTATAAAACATAATAATAAATTTACATGGGAAAAAACTAAAATTATCATACATAATCCTCTAATTGTCTGCATGTTTTGACCTAGTCAACCCTTCCTACAACATTAAAAATCCTATAAATAAGGGGTTTCTTATACCTTCCACTCACTCTTCTAATAGAAAAATTCCACATGGAGAAACTTGGGAGAGTACTATACATATTAAAATAATATAACTGTGTCAACCAAAATATTCTAATCCATTTCCAATAAGATCTTTCATGTCGAGTCATTATGAGGGTTTTAGGAGGGTTTAGACTCCCTTCCATTCTTAGCAATCATTCATAAAGAATTACCCCTCAAATCCAAAACTAATTATAGGAAATTTAAGATATTAACCTTCCATAAATATCATGATCTACTTGGATCCTAATGAAAATGTTTCATATGCCAATGATCATAATAAAATCCTTCTCGGGTCTGCAATACCTCATTTTCTATACATAAAAAACCTCAACACCAAATTTCATGCTTTCTCCTTCAGAATTTGACCTCAAGATTAGTCAAAAAACTTGATACAAAATCTCACACCTCTAAAAATTATATTAAAAGATTTGTCACCTTGATAAATTAACTTGATTCCTCATTAGGCCACACTAGCACATTGGGCCTTGAACTGTCAGTCATACTTAGAAATTGAACACAAATTAAAACCTATTATACTATTATCAACACCTCATTATCATGTCATACAACCTCATACCTTGATCACATACTACCACACATATTTTTATAACCCTTAGTCTAGACACCGCACTATGATACCAAACGTATGCCTTCTCACTAGGTCTCTTAAGTACATGACTCATGAACTCATCCTCAAGAACAAAAAAGACAACTCATAATGACATCAATGAAACTTTCATGACATCAATGATAACTCCATTCATACCTTATAACACATTATCAACATTTGTAACTAGTCATTTGGTTAATAATTATCCTTTCCTTAAACATAAGAAAGGAAATTCCTAGTGGAAAGATGATAGTTTTGGATATCTAATATTTAAAATAGATAAGAAAGCTAGTAGTGTATAAGTGGTGAAAAAATATCCATTTATATATCTTATTGAGAATAAAAAGGATTTCATACCTGTTGAAGAGGATTTTAGACTAAAGGAAATTAGGGATGAACTAAATCCATAAAAAGGGCATCTAAACAAGAATTTGGTTACTCATGTATCTACAAAGAAATTTCACTCTTGAGATTCATTTGAGATCACTATTCCTATTTCTCATGATTTGGGTGATGGGGGAGATTGAATAGTGGTAAAAAAAAATAGTAAAGGTCTCTTTAAGAAGGATATTGAACAATTGAATATGACCCTTTGACCCATAAAAGATAATTTTTTGGAAGGGACAGAGTTTTATGTTTTCATTTTTGTATTGTTTTTACCTTGTAACTAATTTATAGTCTCTTGGTAGCTTGTCTCATTTGCATCTAAAAGAGGTGTATCTTTGTGATTTTAGTGTTCTATATTTTTATTTGTTGTGAAAGGGAAGGCTCCCTTTGAAAACCCTAACTTTACCAATATTAAAAAAAAACATCATGTTTTTGTTATATCTTATCCAAATAATTATCTTTTATGCACATAGATATACATTTTATAATTGATTAAATTTTAGTTAAATAGATAAGTGTTTTTAAAAGCATGCCGTTCATATAAAAATATAAATAAAAAATATATTTATTTTTTAATTAATTTAAATCATCCAAAAACATTTAAATTATTTAATAAAACCTATATACCTTATAATAATTTTTAGTCAAGGTTAGAATTTTTTCTAAAAACTGACTATAAGATTTTATTCTATATTTAAATTTTATTCAATAAATTTTTCAAAACTATAAGTATATATAGTTTGTATATTTTTAACTTTTTAAACCCTAAAATGGTTATCTAAGTACTTGGAGTTAACCTAGGTTGCCTTTAAAGGGGTATATAGACATGAAAATTCACAAGGGTGATAATCAGATCTATAATAGGCCAATTGGGTGCTAAAATTAGATCTAGCATATGCTAAATTTATAAAGTAAGAATAAGCTAAATATAAAAATCACAACTAATATATGCATGAAAATGATAAAGAAGTAATGTACTTAGCTAGTTATGATGCTAACATAGTCCTATATATTGAATAGGTAGAATTATGATAGAAGATGATTCTATAATAGTCATCAAATTTTGGATTAAGTGCATTTAGATCTCCAAACACTTGCATCAACCAAGGTTGGTTACGTTGACACTACTATTTAGGTTTGACATAGGTGTCCTATATGGAATACTAGTTAGAATAAGATGTGACCACCTGGATTATTTTGGATTTTTCTTCACCTTCACTATGGTATATTCAAATATGGGTAATATATTGTCACTTCTTATGACATTGTAAAACCCTAGTTATTTATCTTCATTGTGACCTTAGGGAAAATGGGTTAGTGGGCACACAGTGTCGAGTTGACCCCAAAGACTCCTTTGTTAATGAGTGATACCTACATAATCAATACTTTGAAGAAGGCCTCAAATAGATGTACCTCTCCCCCACATGTTGGATTATGTGTGAATCATGTAATATGTGATAAGCAAGTACACCATTGACCTATCTTATAGATTGGAAAATAAATCTCTTGAGATGATCCTTTAGTAATTCAAACGTATATATGTGAGGAATGAATGAGGGTTGATCTTGTATTTATATAAATCTATTTGGAGTAATAACTCATATTAAATCACTTAGGCTAACAATTAATGTATGTTTCATTTGTAAAATAGATGGCTTTAGGGCACTTGACACTTGCATCAGGGCAACACACTAGTGTTGATGCAAATTTCTATCATAAAAGTTAGTGCCCATGGAGTAAGAAGGTAGGTGTAGACTCAAAACTTGTAAAGCTATAAGAATAGTACATTTTAATTATTTTAGGTAAGATATAAGTCTTAGATAATCAACATAAGACTGGTTGAACTAATAGATATGCCAAGGGGCACCTGATAGAATAAATATGAGACTTTTAGAAGAAGGAAAGGTCCAAAATTAAGAGGAACAACCCTGGTTTAAGTTTTACAAGTATACTAGACTAAGGTGATACATATCCATAAATATCATCTACATTTTCCTCCCCTTTAATTTAGTAATGAAATTGTTAGTTTAAAGTAAAGGAATACATACTTGGGTTTGTATAACACAACTTGTATTTACATGTGCCCAACTTGAGTGCTTTTCTAGTGACTAACCTACAACCAAGAGCATGTTACAATATATAATTAGTAAATATAAACTAGAATTAAAAGCTTTGAAAATATTTAAATTAAAAGAACAATGTTTAGGAGTACACATGTGTGTCGATGTAACTACCTTACCTATTAGAATGTTGATTTGAAAAAATGTATCATTGACAGGATTTGAAATTGAGATTAGGACAACTATCTATATATATAATCTTGGAAATGAAATGAATCTTAATGATCACCCTAAGTGTTTTAATGTAATTTATTAATCCAAAGGGGTTGATATAAATACAAGATAAACCCTCATTCATTTCACACATAGAAAATACCAAAAGAGACCAAGGAATATTTTCAAAGCATTCTATCAATCATTCAATTGATCAAATATTACCTATTTTATCCTAATTACATATTATTCATAGGCACAACACATCTACAAGTCTGAAATACTGAAGGAGTAATCTAGGAGATATATTTTCCATGTTACAAGTTATGTCATTATTGTAATTTCTTATCATATATTGCATAATTCACACAAGCCAACACATGGGGAAGAATTATATCAGTATATGGGCCTATTCAGAGTATTGGCTATATAAGTATCACTCATTAATGTAGGGGTATTTTGGGTTATCTCAAAAACATGTTCCCACTAACCAATTTTACTCAAGGTCACCATGAAGATTAAGAACTAGGGTTTTTTAATGTCATGAGGAATGATAGTCCATGACCTAGATTTGAATGTACCAGAGTGAAGGTGAAAACAAACACAAAAACATCTAGATGGTCACATATTATTCTAAAAGGTATTATGTATAAGACACCTATATCGAACCCAAATAGTAGCATCAACATAACCAACCCAGGCTAATGAAAGTGTTTAGAGATCTAGAGGAAATTAATCTAAAATTTTGTGATTGTTCTACAATTATCTTCTAGCTTGCTTCCTTCTTATTGTAGATATATGACTATGTTATCATCATAAATAGATAAGTATAATTTTTTTTTTCATTTCTATACATAACTTAGTTACGATTTATATATATAGCTTATTCTTAGTTTTATAAATTCAGCATATGTTATATCTACGTTTAACACCCAATTGGCATATTGTAGATCTAATTATCACCATTGTGCACTATCATTTATAAATACCCATTTAAATGAAAGATAGGTTAACTCTAAGTAATTAGATAACCATTTTAGGGTTTAAAAATTTCAAAAAAATACAAATTATAAATACTCATAATATTTTAAAAAATTATTGATAAATTATTGAAGAATTATTTTTAAATCTTTGTCAATACAAAGAAATATATAATAAAATATTATAGTTAGTTGTAAACAAATATTATTAAAAGGTATATGGGTTTTATTAAATAATTTATATGTTTTTGGATGTTTTAAATTAATTTAAAAATGAACATATTTTGTATTTATATTTTTAGATGATTGATGTCCTATTAAAAACACTTATTACTCTAACTAAAAATTAATCGATTATAAAATGTATATTTGTGTACATGAAAGAGAATTATTTGGATAAGATATAATAAAAACATGATGATTTTTTAAGATATTGGTAAATTTAGGATTTTCAAAGGGAACATTCCCTTTTACAATAGAGAAAAAAATAGAATGTTCAAAGTATAAAGATACACCTCTTCTAGTAGCAAATAAGACAAGTTGTCGAGTGATTATAAATTAGCTACAAGCCATTAATAATACAAAAATGAAGACATTAAACTATGCCCCTTATAAATAATTATCTTTAATGGGTCGAAGCATCATATCAAATGGTTTAATATACTTATTAAAGTGATCTTTTCTATTATTATTATTAATCATCTTCCAATCTCCCCTATCACCCAAATTAAGGGACATAAGAATAATGATATCAAATGAATCTAAATAGTGAAATTTATTTGTAGAGACATGAGTAATAAAATTCTATAACATGCAATAAGTATACTCAATTTAGATTTTGGAACATTCACCTAATTCTAGAAAATTTACCTCTGTAGCCATAGTTACTTGCATCGACCTAGGATAATTGCATCAATAGTTATGTGTATATCAAATACAAGTGTCTAGTATGGAATGCATGCTGAAAATAGATGAAACTAACTTGATCATTCTGGTTTATGTGTCTCCTTTGTTATAGTGCATCTGGGTCTAGGTCATAGATCATCTCTCTTTGTCAAATGAGAAAATACTAGTTCTTCATATTTTTAGTGTCTATGGGAAAATGGGTAAGTGGGAATATGGTGTTGAGCTACCCCACATGACCCTCCATCAATGAGTATTACCTACATAGCTAATAATTTGAAGAAGATCTTAGACTTATGTAGTTATCCGCTACATGTTATCTTGTGTGTGAATCAGGCAATGTGTGATAAGAAAGTACAACTATGACCTAGATTGTAACTTTAAAAATGTGTCCCATTGAATGTTTCATCATTAATTCAAACTTATGGATATGTTATCCCTATGACTAATATGGAAATATGAGAAAACAGGGAAACTTTTTCTCACTTGAGTTTTTGATTGAATGCCTTTGGTAAGTTGCCTTATGAGTAGCTTATAAGTTGTTAGGTGAAGAATCAATGAGATTAATTTGTATATATATATATATATATATATATATATATATATATATATATATATATATATATATCCTTTTATAGAATATCTTGCATTAAATCACTTTGGCTAAACATGTGGAGACATTTAATTAGAAAATTAGATGACTTTAGGGTGCTATAAACTTGTGTTCAGATAGGACACTTGCATCAACATATGCATATGAGTAGGACACAAGTGTCTACGTAGATAAAAAATAGGCACAGGTCCATAACTTGCAGAGATAGATGATAAGAAGTTTTATAACATTTTGAGCATGATAGAAGGTCCAAGTCATCAAAATAAAATTAGTAAGACTAAAATATAATCAACTTGACATAAATAGATAGTGTATGCAATCTTTTTGGTAGAGGGAAAAGTCTAAAAGCTAAAGTTATATCCATGATATGTATTTTTCAAGTATACAAGATTGAGGTGATACATAATTCATAAATAGTATCTACATTTATAGATCCTTTAATCTAGTATTTAAATTTCTATTTTAAAGGAATATGAATGCATACCTTGGTGTGTATAACAAACCTTGCCTTTTCTTGATTCCAAATTGAGTTCTTTTTTGGTGACATACCTATAACCAATAACATGTTATAATATATAGTTAGTGCATATGATTTGAAATTGAAAGCATTAAAATGATTCAAACTAAAAGAGAGAAATATTTAGGAGTACACATGTGTATCGATGTAACTACCTTATCTTTTGGAAATTTTGTTTGGAAATATGTATCATTATAAATCACTAAAGCTGAGATAATAACAACATTTTAAATTTATAAAGTTCATATGTCTATAGATATAAAGAGATATTGGATGACACATGTCCCTAACTTTGGATAAAATATGAGTTGCCACCCAACAATTGAGACTTGCTCAAGTGTGAAACCTAATCATACTTATAACCTAGTGAGTGTGAGTGAACCACGTGAACTCAAACTATCAATATGGTGAGTTTTGATGATATAATCAAGTATAATATATGAACTTGGAAATATTTAATGATTTAATCACCTCAACCATACAAAAATCAAACCAACTATGTAATAGATTGACTCAATAAAATTCCAACCTGGTGGTTGATGACAATCGATAGAAGTGTTTGAAATCTGAAATATGATTTATTTTTACAAATTTTAGGTGATCTTTGCATAACATATGTAATTATATATGGATCATGTTTAAATTATGTATAAAAATGGTACCAATGTATATAATGTTACCACAAATGTAATTTAAATCATATAACTACGCGATTTGGCCAATTTGAAACCGTGTAAGTGTAGAGAACATGTTTCTAAAAAGATAACCCAAATGGAAACTAAAACTAAAAAATGATATATATTTGTGGAGAACATGTTTCTAAAATATGTCCTCATTATATATCTAAATATGAAACTAGTATGAGAGTGGACAACATGTTTCCAAAACATGTCTCCATTGTATTTGAGTTTGGTAAATTATGAAAACTATGGAAGCCATGCCTCTATGACATGACCCCACTAATATGTCCCTCCTTTTGAGGTGAGGGAAAGTATAAATTGGCAGTTACCTTACCTCAAATTGATAAGATAACCATGTAAACTATGAATGTCTCATGTAACATATATGAAAAACATATCTAGGTAGAAATATCATTGAAGCATGAAGAATGTGATCATATCAAGTCCTAAGATGAATGATGTAGATCATGGAAAAGTTTATGTAGTACATTATAATATCAACAATAAATTAATCACATGCATAAGATCTCTAAAAATAAAATCAAAATATAATGGTCCAAAGAGACTGCAAACAAGAGGCATGCTTAAATATTGTACAATTGCAGGTACATGACTTAGTCAAATGTCCACAAAATCTAGATTGACATATTAAAATGTCAACATACAACAAGGGATGACATATTCAAATGTAATAGAGGAAAACAAAGGCATGGGAGATAAAATCAATACATCATATTTAAATAATCAAACAAGTAAAATAAGACACTCAAGGAGATATATATGGGAAAGATGTAAGCAACCAACATAAACATAACATATTAGTACCTAGATATATGTATTAAAAATAAATGTTAAGTACCTATCATATCAATTACACTGCAAATATATAAACATGAATAATTTTATGTGTAAGTACATAAGATCAAACATGATAATGTAAAGTGACCATAAAATGATATAAATAGATGTATTATAATCAAAAAAGTGGATGCCCCTAATGTCCATATGACACAAATAGAGGATAAGGCCTAACATCTGAAAGTGCATAGAACATGTATCTATGCATGCATTTATTACACTCAAAAGATGCATGAAACATATGTGTATATAGAAATAAATTATGTTACATCCACAAATATGGAACTAACAACATAGATGCCAATGAGCTAATAGAACATGTAAATGCTGAAATTATTTTTGGATATTTGATTTTTTTGGGGGTCCTTTTAGAATACTTGACTAGAAAATAATATCTCATGATCTCATCCAAAGGATATTCATAGGTATCTCCCCACTGGGAACTTGGTGCAATAAACTCATAGTACTACCAAGGAGCATGTATAGGTGTAATGTTTATCATTATAGAATTTGTGATGCTCAGCATATGTAAAATAGGACTTTGTGGCCATGAATAAACAATAGTAATATGGGTTTGATGAAATGATCATTGGATGGTCTATGGATTATTTTAAATGGAAGTATATGCACATGTTTAGGTGATCTAGATATCTGAATATGATGTGTAGGAGATGAGGGTTTTGTGGAACCCCATGTGAATATCTAATGTAATTATCATTCAAGTACAAGTCACCTTGTAAAATGTAATTATTTATTGATTACACTTTTATGGAATATTAACCTTAGTAGGTTTGATAATTAACTACATGGGTATAAAATTATCTTATTCAAATGGATGTTCATATGAATTTCAAAAAATGTAACTAACCAATTGGCATGGATGCATTTAACACACCCATACACTATAAAAGGTAATGCTTGAAGTGTATGTATCCAAGGTCATCCTAATAATGTTTCAAAGACACTTGTGGAAGGTATAACTGAGAAGGTTGTAACCACATATTTGAGACCCACCTATAAAGGTAAGTCAATCTCACCAAGAACCTATTGGAGGTCCCACCAAATTCTCTAACTAATCTAGTCTAAGGATGTAAATCATGATTTGTATAACCCAAATGCATAATTAATGTCATGGTTCAATCATCATCACTTGTATAATTATCAATCATAACACTATGTATAGGTTGGTGATCAAGGTATGATCAAATGAATAAGGAATGAAGATTCAAGTCATCATCCCTAATCTTACTATCATCAAAATTAATAGAGGGTCTCTAAACCGTAGGAGATATATGGTGTGTATAAGTACAAATAATACCATCTAATGGGTGCCCATAATGTGATGAAGGAGGATGTGCATTATATGAAATTTATAATTTTGGATATTTTTTATAATGATCTTGAGAATGGTTGTTAAATATTTTATGCTTGTGGTGATCACTAGGTTGTGAACCTGATTTTGTTAGAGGGTCATCAAATATAATATTTTGGTCATATACGAGGTATTAGATCTTATGATTTAAGGCAAAACATTTGTTTGTAGAATGTGTAGGGTTGTGGTGACATTCACAATAAGCATTCACATCATAAAATTTGGGTAGGGGTCTACTCATATCAACCTCTATAAGATGAGGGAGAGATTTAAGGTGACACTTTACAAGCTATGGGAGTAATGAAGGAAGAGGCTCAGATAAGCATGTAAATTCTCTCTATGGTGAATTAGATAAGATAAGTGGATTATGATGATGTGACACTACATTAACTATGGTAGTTATTTCATTTTTAGGCTCAAGGAGATTTACCTTGTAAATTATTTTGATAGTAAACTTGGTATAAGATGTAGATGTAGTCGGTGTGTTTGTTACATACTTAAGTTTGTTCAATAAGATAAGTTTAATTTCAAAATCATGAACAATGTGGCATAAGTCATAAAATATTTGAAATTTTTGAAAATAATATACTCATGTAAAGAATTAATCAAAGTTTATTTGAAAATGACTTGAAGTTATTTATCTACCATAGGATTTATCATTTTAGCTAACATTGTCTTGCACCTCAAGACATATTCATTGATAGGTTCATTATTTCCTTATTTAGTTTTTGTAATTAAGGAATAAGAAACCTTTTTAGTAATGTTAATAGAGAAGTGTGCCAAAACCTAATCTGAAAGGGGTTCAAATGCATTTACTAATTGAGTTGCTAAATCTTAGAACCACCTTAAAGCAATATATTTTAAGATCCATGTAAATAATTTATTTAGAATTTTATCATTGGAGGCATAATCAAGGCATGCCACATAAAATATCAAATATGTTGTTTAGGATCACCCTTTCCATCATAAAATGTGAACTTAGGTGCAAAAAACTAATTGGAAAGGGGTGAAATATATCTCTAGTATAAGAGGATTATGCAACACCTCTTATGAATTAATAGTATAAGGTGATTTCATAAAATTTTGTTTAATATTGGTAACCTTAGTTTGAAAAGTTTTATATTTTGGATAAGATATTTCACTTCTTGGTATTTAATGTTGGAAGGAGGTGTGCCCATTGGTTGGGTAGATATAGGAATTAGATCCAAAAATTGGGTTGAAGTATTAAGGTTTCCTATGTAAGATGTGGCAACAATAGTTTCATGGAACAAATGTTGAAATACATATCTCATGACCCCATTAGAAGTATGAAATGTTAGTGTGATCAAGGGGAGGGTTATTAGTATATGGGGATGACCTAAATCTCTAATAACATGATCAATAGATGGACTTGATTGTTCATATCTATGATTTTTGATTTTTTAGTTTCTAATATGGTTATTAGGATTTCATCATGTTATTCATGTCTTTGATGAATGTGCTCATGAAAAAATGTAACTAATTTTACTTTCTCATGATTTATTTGCTCATGTTCCTTAGTTTCATTAGACACATGGTTTTCATTATCATAACATTCTTCTATCATAAACTCATCAGTATGTTTTTTCATTCTCAACATGTGTACCATAATGGATCATAGGATTAGGATCTTCATTAGTTTGAGACATCATATGCGGTAGGAAAGGAAACTCAATGTGTTCAATAGGCATGCTTCTGAGTCTAGGGATATGCTTAGGTTGCATGCAAAATATATAAGAAATGAAAAAGTATAATAATTTAAAAACTTAACTAACGTAAAACCCTAGGAATTAAAAAGAAATTCATTCATATAAATCAGATTCACAAAATGTTTAACACTAAAATATAGATTAGGGGAATTTAGGGTTAAAGGAGTAGATATAACTTAGGGCACAAGGATTATAGACTATCTCTAAAGCAATCCAATTAATTACAAAACTTAGATAAACATATACTAGATTTATTATGCTGAGATAAGATAAAAATGGAAAGTATAGTTATGCTAGATATTGCAAGGATAATGAAAATAAGATAGTTGGTTCTAAAGCTGATACAGATCTAGATCTAGAACGTTCAAAAGGTAGACTAGATATAGATTTTATATCAGTCGCCTAATTATATAGAATTTACCTCTATAGCCATAGAAACTTATATCAACCTGGGATGGTTGCATCAATGTTTCTATCTAGATCAAATGTAGGTGTCTAGTATGGACAACTAGAAAGGAGGTTATGGGTTATGTGTTGCCTTCACTCTGGTGCATTAATATATGGGTCATCGAATATTGTTTATTATCAAATTAAAAAAATCCCAATTCTTCATTTTTATAATGGTTGTGAAAAAATGGGTTAGTGGGCACACAGTGTCAAACTTCTCCAAATAACCCTTTGTCTTTGAGCATTGTCTACATATCCAATACTCTGTAGAGGGCCTCAAACTTATGTATATATTTTCTGCATGTTAGCTTGTGTGTGAATCATGAAATATATGATAAACAAGTATAAAAATGACCTAGCTTATAACTTGGAAAATGTGGATCATAGAATGATCCTTCAATACTTTAGACCTATAGATGTCTTATCCTTATAATTGACATAGAAATAAAGGAAGATAGGGAAGCTTTTTTTCACTTGAGTGCTTGATTGAATTCTTTTAGTAAGTTGTATTTTGAGTAAGTAAGAAGTTGTCAGGTGAATAATGAATGAGGATTGATCATGTATATATATACCAATCAATTTGGATAATATCTCACATAAATCAATAAGGCCAATAATAGGGACACATTTCATTTACTAATTAGGTGACTTTATGACATTGGACACTTGCATTGGTATTAAATACTTACATCAATGTAGGCATTTAGATACAATGCAAGTGTGTTTGGACAACTGGAAAGTAGGTGCATGTTTATAACATTATGATCATGATAGAATTACTGAGTCATCATAATAACATTGTTTAGACTAAGAAATAGTTATACATAAAGAGATAGTGTATGTGAGTCTTTTGGCCATGGGAAAGATCTATAAGTTGAAAGTACATCCATGATATGTATTTTTTTAAGTGTATAGGATTGAGGTGTTATATAATTTATAAATAGTGTCTACAGTTAGACCTTAGTTTTTTTACCATTTTAAATCATCACTAGAAAAGGTTTTGACTAGTAATTTGGTAGCAACAAAGGTGTCTAGTTTAATCCAATCATTGTAGAAGTTACCAAAGGCCTTCAAATGTATATTAGGATCAGTGGATCTAATAAATGATATCATAGGAGTGATACCACCTATGTTAATGTCTATAATTTGAGGGACTAAAGGTTAATTTTAAAAGTGTTTAATAGCTTTATTGTGAAGTAAAGTTTTCAGAATGAGATTTCCAAGAGCATCTCTAAAGGGTGGTCAGGAGAATTATTATTTAACACTCCCCACCAGACATGTTAAGGTATAGCTTGAATTTTCCATTTGCATCATTTCAACACTATTAGTAGATTGATTGTTGTCCATTTTACTCATTTATTGTAAGATAACATGGTTAGGATGAGGTGTATTTTGGTTGTAACCAGACATATGTGTGTATTATTAGGATTCACTAGATGTGGCATCAACTTTGGTTTTAATGTGTGCAATTTGGGTAGACCCACTAAAATAAAGAACAACCATGTTAGTAATTATACCAAGCATGATGGATGAGGAAGTAAATAGGGAATTCATGAAGCGATTTACCCCAAGTTTTGTATAAAACTTGTGAGTAAGAGAAGGGGAATATTCTCTATGGGGTGACATCATGATGTGATATACATTACAACATCTTTGCCCTTATGTTTAGGATGCCCTTGGATAAATATTTTCATTTCATTTGTATATTTTATGTCACATTCCTATTTAACCTCATGGTCTTAGAGAAAGTGACATTGTCTAGTGTATTTAACATTTTGATATGGCTCATAACATTTGGTTTTAGTATAAGCCATATTAAAATACTTGGTAGCATGATCCTGAGACATATAAAAATGATAAGGTATATATTTATTTTTGAAAAATCTAACAAGATTAGTGAATTCCATAGAGTTAGGAATGTTGGAATAAAATCCTTGGAAATCCTTGTGGGTTTCCTCTTCTAATTGTTCCAAAATATGTTACATTTTGAAATTAAAATTAATAATTGTATTGAGCTGACTGATGTAGTTGGTTGAAAATGAATGCTAAAGAAAAACTGTATTGACTTGGTTGGTACATTAATTAAAAAACTAGGATACATTAAGTTACATTAGGCTAGATGATATAATATGCTTAAATAAATTAAAATTGTATCAGGTAATTGAATGTAGTTGGGCTGAAGGTTTTATAAAATGTATGATGATGATATTTATTATGATGTTAATAATAAAAAATAAAAATCATAAAAATGATCCAACTAAAGGTGGGATAAGATTAACTTCAGGTCCATCAAAATGTATGTATGGGACAGGATGACCTATAACTATCATCTTTCTCCCAATAGACTAAGATGTAAATAAGGTCATAAGACTATAACTTGTATATACTTGGATGAGTGGGTAAGGACATAGAATAATTATATACCTAGGAGAAATTAATCTACCCTCAAATGTTAAAAGGAAAGGGTTTTGAACCCTAAGAAAATGACATGGGGTATAACTCTCACTATGGCTCAATATAGATAAATGATTGTAACAATGATTGTGAAAGATATAATAAAGGAGTATATCAATGATATAGAAAGTATACCACATGAAAGGAACTAACTAAAAAGGCTAACCTAATCTAGGATATATAAAATCACTAAAATAATAATAAGGTGATTGGTACAATGGTCAACCAATGGGTGTTTTATGCAACCTAAGGTGATAAGTGGAAAGCTTAAGTGACTCTATATCTATACTAGTTTATTAAATATAAGGAAAAACATAATAAGGATGAAAAACATATATTTAAAATATAAATAATAAAGTAGTATCTAAATACTAAGTAAATAAATGAAAGAGAGTCGAGACAAAGATACTTTATATTTGAAAAGACAAGTTGATGCTTCAATCTTCCCCTTTGGCTCAAGTGGCACTGTACAAGATATATTTTAGGTTAAATAATTCAAATGACAATATCAAGAACTAAGTATATTTATTTTGGGACTTTGAATACTAGGTTTAACTCTTTAGGTTGACTTCTCCTATTGAGCTTCAAAGATAATACTAGACTAGACCTCCAAGATAAGACAATAAACCTAACTTCTCTAAATAATACTTAGGAATAAAAATGTGAATGCAAGTAGAGTAGATATTATATATATTTAAGAATGAAATATTACCCCTATATATAAATCTAATACTTAAAACCAACCTTAAACTATTAGTTGACAATATCAGCTAGGTTGATACAATTGTAAAGATGTTGGCTGATACAACTCTATATCATTAAGGCCAATATAATAAAATATACATAATATATAAGCAAAAGTGTATTATCTATGATAATAAAGTACATGGAAGATAAGTATGAAATATACTATATTGGCCAGGATCTAGAGAAACTAGAAAGTTTGGATGAAAAGTAGACAAAGAGGTAAGATAGAAGGAAAATAAGAGGAGGTCAAACTAATAGTCATGAAGGTATGACATAATAATATGTAAAAATTTATCATAAATCACCATGAGACAATATCACCCCATTCCCAGTGATCTATTTAAAACATGCACTAAGTGATATTGATTCCCTAACAAGACTCTACAAGAGAAAGCTTCATTAAAGTGATAAAATGAAAAAAATCAAGTGTATGTAGTTCTCATCTTCTATCAAGATGTATTATTTGGATAAAAATATCATTATCCTTATGTAGAATAATAAAACCATATCTAACACATTCATTGCCACAACTAAATTATCTTTTGGTACTATCACCACATAAATTCCTACCCAAATAGAAGTAATAAAGCTACCGATGCCATCCATAATCCCTTGATAGTGGTCTCAAGGATCAAGGAGTATTCTTATTTTCCATAAAGTACATACATTAGGGGAATTATTGATTTTATTGAACTACATTATCTAATGTCATGCATATCACTAGCAAAATTCTCATTTGGATGATCAGGGTCTTCTCCTTGAAGAGAAAATATCATTACAAAATAAATTGCTTCAATTAATACCGCATTCACTGAAACAATTGAGATTTATCACATTGGGTTTTTAGTGAAAAACAAGCTATCTATAGTTTTCCCTCCATAATCTTGAGATTCATCCATGCATCATTCATTTTCAGTGACCTTTTAATCTAAAATAGTGTCTACCTCTTTCATATCAAAAGTAATGAATTTTTATATAAATAATTATTTAAAACTAGATAAATGAATTACTTACCCCATATAAAATATGTTTGTCATTGGCCATGTTGTCCATTGCTATGTCTAACTCCCTTTTCCATAGTTGTTAGGATCATTGATATTACTAATAAAATTGAAGTTTTGATGTGAATTAAATTCTATAAAATACTCATAGTGCATTGCTAACAATCAAGCATATAACATTTATCCCATCATTATTTATTATTTATAAACAGAAAATGGATAGAAACAAATAGGAAAGTCTATATATAATGAAGAGAAAAAACAAGGAAAATATAGAAAGTCAAAAGAAAAAGAAGTTGCACCATGCAAGTGGATATGAATTTCAAGGGGATTTCCATTTAATAAACATATAAATAATAAAATAGATGAGATATTTTGATTACAGTCTAGACAAGGACCTTTTTTGAATGGAAGGTGGACTTACCAACTAATTTTCTATAGGCTTTCCACATGGAACAACAAAGCATATACTAAGAGGCATGTTTTAGATACCAATAAAAAATGTGAATTTTTTTAATATTAATATTTACTTTATTTTGTATTTTAACAATTTTTGAATTATAATAAATATTTTAAAATAATATATTTATATTTTGAGTAAGAGCTGTTTTGACAATTTTGATATATTATTTTACTATATTTTTAATGTTTTAAAACTTAAAATGTAAAAGTGACATGTATATATTTTTTTATATTTGATTCATTTTGGAAGGAATTAATTAAATATGGATTTGACTTAATAAAATAATTAAATATTAACTTAAATTTTAAAAATTGACATGTGTATAACTTTTAATATTTTTATTTACCTTGAAATTAGATAATTAAATATGGATTTGAATCACTATAAAAATTAATTAAATTTATTGAAATTATTTATTATATATTATACATGTATTGAAAATTGATATTAAAAATATATTTTGAAATAAAAAATGAAAAAAATTATGCCCATCAAATTCAATGGATTATTAGATCAAGTTTGTTTTATTCTACATGTCCTTAATTAGATATTATTATAGTACAAATGACTTCTATCTTGAATGCAACTATGAAATTATTCAGGATTACTATAAACTATTTCATGATTTTGTGACTCTATTGAACTTGCCACATATCTATTATTTAAAATTTAATTTTTTATTACATATAGTATTCATGTTTTTTAAGATGTGATCATTATTTATTTATTAATTCATAGGAAATGGACATGTAAAAAAATAAAATAGATTGCAATGCCCAATAGGTCCATATAGTTTGTTGAGCCATTAAAAAAAAAAAAAAAAAAGACTTACCATTAATATGTTAACTCATAGCTTTTAAATGACCACTACATGTTTCATTTATGATTTGGAAAATTTTCTTTATATATTGAAATATTGAGAACAAGAGTCTATGCATCAACGATGCAAAATAGTTACCAAAATATCAAAAAATAAAAATCTAGGAAGGTAACCCCCCATAAATCAAAGTTTTAGTTATTGATATTACAATATAAAAAATGGCCTTGATTTGACAACTTTTAAATAGTGGTATATGTTTATTAAATTTTTTAATTGTAGCCCATTTATTTTTTCTATAGGGAGAAGTGTGGACTTTATAAAAATATATTTTTGATCTAAAATACCCATGTATTGACAAAATCACTTAAAGTCATTCACAAGCTATGAAGTTCCCATGACTCCATAGTTATGGTCTAATAAAAACTGGGCACATGTATCACCCTTATTTCACACAATAAAATAAAATATAAATATAGGGTTTAAACACAACAAGGTCATATAATACAAAATGCTAACATGTGGCCATGACATATGTAAAGTTGAAAGGTGTGGATCCCAAGAATAATATATAGTTAAAAATATAAATTAATAGATATGTAGACAATAGTCAAAAGACATTTGAAGCTTAAGTGACTCCTTGAACTTCGTGATAGTGAAACAATAAAAATTCCCCATATTTTCAACATAATTGGATGTAAAAAAAGATCATAGAAAAGATAAATCTAGAACAGGCTAAAGAATACTACACATGATCATTCCATGTGATATATATATATATATATATATATATATATATATATATATATATATATATTAAAAATTGATAAACCATGTGTCCATGGAATCTAAAAAATTATAAAAGTAAACTTATGCCTTTGTGAACTATGTGACTAAGATGCTGCATGATCATGATAAATGGATAGTTGATATTCCTGGATACGACCAAAATAAAAATTGATAGAGAACCATTATTTTTGTTATGGTATTGTCCCAAATATATTCCTTTCATTGTTTCCAATAATAAATAGTGAAGTAAATATAATTCATAGTGGATAAAATATTAAACTGTGATTTGTTAGTGGGAAATAATAATTGTGATGTATTAGTGGCAAAATTATTAAATTCGTAGTAAGAAAATATTGAAAGTTACAAGGTAAGTGTAATGTGTTAGGGACTTTAATCTATCCAACTCCATTATAAATACAATTTATTGATCCTATTTTGGGCATAAATATATTTTTTTGACATGGAATATTTAAAATCAATAACATAAAGACTAAAATAAATAAAATTTAACAAAATTAGTTGAATTTGGAAGCTTGAGGAATTCCTTGTGTGGATATGTTGAAAGTTTGTGTTTTACCCTTTATAAATTGAATAAGTATTTGTATCTTCTTAGTTTAAAATTTTCATCAATTAGATCTCTATGTTTATTATGAGTTAGGTAAATTGGGCTTTCAATATTCTAACCATTTCACTAGCAAGTTGTGGCTATTACTAAAACTTTGTAAATGGATGTGTAATGCAATTTTATACAATAGGTCATCTTTTCAAGTCTTTTTTGACTCATGGTTAGTAATTCCTTTTCATTTTACATTGTATTTAATTAAATTTGAGTTAAAATCATGGGTGTGATAAATA
>JARHVA010000081.1:3820000-3887500 GCA_037957365.1 Torreya grandis
TTTCATGACATGTTTAGTATTTTTTTATATATTTAACATATATTCTTAATTAGATACCTTTGAAAGTCACCACTAAATCATTAATTTTTAGGACAAGGGATGGGTGGGGGAGTGGCTAATGATAGAGGAAGGAGGACTACTTCTTTAATTTTTACACTCGGTATTCAGCATGGGAGATTATGGCTTTATACAATAACAAAAGATACTACTTCTATGATAGGTCCCATACTTTTCATCTGATTTTAAGCAATCAGATAGAGGCCTTATGCATTGGGTGGGGTTTGATCCTGAGTGGAGAGAATGACACTTCTACTAACATAGATAGAGAAAAATAACTTACGATCCCATGTGTTGAATCATTAGTTTAGAATTACTATACCTTTATTATTGTTTAATATCAAAATTCATTTTCGATTACAATTTTCTTCAATCCATGGGCCTTTTAATTTATTTTCTAAAAATATATTAATTCATGAGACTACAAACAATGTTTGCATTTAATAAATAATGGATATACAATTTGATGGTTATAGAAATAATTGATGTCCAAACAATTCATGTTGCATGAATAGAAATATTAAAACTAGTCCATCCAACTTGAGATTTTAGACACATATATGTTCTATGATCTACATGTAGTTTATAAATTTCCACATCTGAGAGAAAAGGAGCATATACATCAAGATAAAAGTTTCATTTTGTGCATAGTGATGTCATCAAATCATTTCCTACTCCTTCCTTTGTAGGATCAAAATATGTCTGTTGAATTTTTAATAAAATCTAAGGTTTATAATCTTTAGGCAAAAAGTGAGATGTTTGAAAAAATTAAGATGCCTAAATCCCTAGTGGGAAATACAAGTGGTAAAAAAATTAAAATTCTCAAAAAAAAAAATCATGGAAGAGAGTATATCAGAAAAGAGTTTCAAAACTTTTGTGATAATATATGTATTAATAGGAAAGTAATAATTAGATACATATATCAACAAAATGATTGTTGCATAAAATTAAAATAGAATCTTAATAAAAATTCCAGAGGCATGTTTAGAACAAAGGATTTACTTGATTCTTATTGGGCTAAAGTAAAAATTACTATTACCTGTAAACTAAATAAGTCTCTTACAATATTTATAATAAATATTACACCTCATAAAGCATGGTATGGTTATAAGCCATCAGTCAATTATTTTATAATATTTGGATGTGATGTTTATGCTCATGTGCCTATGAATTAATGAATAAACTTAAATAGAAAGGTACAAACTATATTTTCATTTTCTATAGTGAAGATTCTAATGACTGCGAGTTATGATATCCTCGGACTAAGAAGGTTATTACTAGTAGAGATGTTATAGTTGGTGAAGTTATTCATAAGGAATCAACATATACTTTTAAATTAGTTCAAGAAGTTGAAGATTATAGAGAAATAAGAAAACAATGAGATTATAAGTTGAATATATACAAAAAGAAGAAAATAATGAGATTGAATAAATCTCATTAAGGAAAATAAAATATTATGAAAAGAGTAAGCAAATTATAAATAAGGACCATCTTGTTAATTATACCTTGATGACTAGAATAACCAAAGTAAGTGATCCCAACATTCTAAATTTTAACAAAATAAAAAAAAGAATGAAAAGATGTAGTGGAAGAAGAGAATAACTCATTGATGACACATAAAATGTGAAAATCGATAGAACTTCTAAAAGGTAAAAATCATGTTAGTACTAAATGGGTGTTGTATAAGATCAAGTTTAAATATAATAGATACATTGAAAAATTTAAAGCACGACTTATAGTAAAGAGCTTTTCTCAAAAAGAAGGAATTGGTTTTAGTGAAACATTTATTCATGTTGAAAAATTAAATATAATTTGACTAGTTATTTATTTCACTACCAAAATTAAATAGTAGGTTCATCCAATTAATGTGAAAAATGCATTCACTAATAGTGAGATAGAGGGTAAAATATACATGAAACAAACACAAAAACTTCTGAAATTGGGTCAAGACAATTTTGTTTACAGTTTAATAAATATTTGTATGGGTTGAAGCATGTTACAAGGGCATGGTATGTCAGGATTTATGAGAACTTCAAATAAAAAGATTTCATAAAATGTACCCTTGACCCTAATCTTTATATGAGAAATTGTGATGCTAGAATAGTGTTGTGGTTATTTATGTGAATGATAGAATAATCACAAGTAATCATGGCATGTTCATTGACAATACAAAGAGAGGATAAATAAATGTATTTGAAATTACCAATCTAAAATTACTTAATTGTTTTCTTGCTATGCAAATGTGAAAAAAAGATGACAAATTGTTTCTCTCTCAATCCAAATATGCACATGATTTATTTCTAGAATTTTAAATAGAAGAATTCGAACTAGTACTACACCGTTTGAAATAAGGATGAAATTATCTACATGTGATGATTTATATAATGTAAATTGTACAGACGAATGTGGAGTCTAGCTATTTGACTCCTCCACGGTCTTGGGAGTCCTCCGTGCACCATTTTTTAAAGCAACCTTTTAATCTACAACAATGTCTACCTCTTTTAAATCAAAAGTAATAGAATTTTATATAAACAGGTATTTAAAGCCAGATGAAATGAATCACTTGAGAAAAGACGTTTGTCCTAGGCCATGTTGTCCATTGCTATGTCTAACGCCCTTTTGCCATGGTTATCAGGATTATTGATCAGCGTTGTTGAGATTACTAACAACATTAAAGTTTTGATGCGCCTTGAAATTCTGTCAAATATTTGGACTGCGTGGTCATCAGCCAAGCGTATGGCATTTCTTCCGTCATTATCTACAATTTATAAACAATCTTGGGCATAATTTAATCTCTCTCTTACGAAACCCACATTTCCTTCTTTTATTGCTATGTGAAGTGGTAGCTGGCCATTGGAGTCGACTTGATAACACAAAGAAGTGTCTTTGTCTAAAAGCATCTTCGCAATTCGCAATATCTCTTTGAGATAGGCAACAATGTGGAGTTCTGCCTATAAGTCTCTTAATTACACCTGCACAATATAAAGATATTGTCATTAAGGGGATAATGTAGAAAAAAATATTCTTAGGAAGAGTAAGAAGAGTTTTTAGGATACCTTTGTGTCTGTTACACACGGCAGGTGAGAGGCAGTAGTTTCTCAACGATTCTCTTGTGGCCTTCGTTTGCAGCTTTGAACAGCGCGGTTTCACCTGTATTATTGATGATATCCAGGAGGTAAGGGTCACGAGCCAATAAAACCTCCATCACCTAGTATTGTCCTCCCATGGCCGCTTCGTGGAAGGCAGTATTACCTTCCATGGTTTTAGCAGTTAGGAATTCATCGATGAAGAATGCGGTGTTCCTTGCAAGCGTAACCTCATGAAGAATGTTAACGTGCATGCTGTCTTGTAGTTTTGTAAGTGCCTCCACATCGCCTGATATAGCAGCTGTGTATACCCTTTTCTCCGTTCCTTTAGAGAGCTGAGCACTTTGATTGATCGACGTTCATTGTTATTTGCAGCAGATTGCCGTGTTTCTTTTGGATATGCTCCTGGTTTTTCACCTCGGATTTTCTCGTGTCGTTGATGGTCGAGAGAGTGAGATCGTCGTCGTTGTGTTTCCATGATGTGGCCTCACTTTCGATAACATGATGAGTCTAAGCAATGTGGTGTGGCTACTCCAAACAAATAACTATGTTTTAGTGTAAAGTCTAATGACATCCAAACAAATAAAAACTTTGGAATTTAATCTTCACATCGATTAAAATAAAATACATAAATTATTGTATTTGGTTACAACTTAAAAAATGGAAAAATACTTTCACACTTGTTTTTAAATAAATCTTATGGAATGGGAAATCAAGATACAAGGAATATTATTTCCAGCTAAGATTAGTGTTTCTTACGATGTGGCTATTATTATATGATAATGTGTAACATTGTATGTATGTAGAAAATCTTCAAAATTCGTCATATATTCATATTTTCTCTCTCTCACACACACATATATGGGTTAAATATGCGAAGAAGGAATATATGAATATGCAGAGAGGAATTTAGAGTGAGGCCTTGGTAAAGAAGGCTCTTCCAATATAAATAATTATTCTTCTTAAGTATTGCAATGCTGACTTTAAGAGTGAATAATTAATAAAGAGGGTATATAATGACTTTTATAAAACATGTAGCCTTTTTTACAAAGTATGGCATTTAATTATGTTGGAGTGTTATTTTATGGTGAATTTCAATCTCATTTTCATCTAACACTTTGTTGGATTCCTTTTATGTGTAGGGTTGTTTTAGATAGAACATATTTTGCTAAAGTTTTTTGATTATTCATAAAATGACACATACCACTAGGCATTATTCAAACGTTTGTTCATGACTTCTATGTATATTATCGATATCAACTTTTGCCTTCCAATAAGTTCAAATTGCTCAGTATTTAATCACAATAAAATCATAAATGCAAATAAACAAACAATGTGCAAATATTTGAGAAATATTTATAAAAAAAATGTGATAAATATTTATTCGCATATCACTGATACCATATCAGAGATCACAAAAATCAATATAAATATATCTCAAGATTTTAATTGTTTCAGATGTTAAATGCTTATGGAAATCAGTAGCCAAATTTGCAAAAAAACCAACTAATATAAAACCTTTAGTTTTCCAAACTTGATTGGAAGCCTCTCCAAATCTTTGCAGTATCAAACTCAGCTTTAGAAAAATAACATAATTATAGTATATATTTGCTATATAAAATAGCCATAACTATATTTGACCCATTGTGGAAGCCATCAGGGTATTGTGGATTGTTTACATTTTCTCAATAGTCACTGCGAAGAAAATATAGGAAACCACCTTACATATAACCATCTGTGTCTTTCAATATGGCAAGGATGCTCATGTGATTATTGAAGTATTAATTTGAAAACAATAGAGAAATTCAAATTAGTGAAATCTTACATAGAAACATGTCACTGTTCTAGCTGAATTAGTAGCAATAAGCCTGATTTTCATGCTAACACGATGAAAAATATATTGCTTCTTTGAAGAAAATTTTGAGCTTGGCATAAAACCCAATCACCATAATAAACCTCTAGCTATCTCAACAAATTTATGATTTGGCATTATGAAAGAAATACCATAAAAATAATATGTTAGGGCAACGACTCCTTTAATACAACTTTGGCATCCCCGACGCTTGGTCTAAAACTAGCCAAAAAATAGTTCCATTAAGAACATTGGTTTGGTTAACATGATTATTTACCCATGTTATGAGAAAATCCTCACAAAATGTTGTAGGATAGGCAAAGATAGAGAATAGAAAATGGATAAACAATATAAATAATAATATTTTTTTGGCTCTCTCTATTACAACCTATACTACTCCAATGAAATTCATTTAAATTCAATATGCATATTATTTACAACAACCAATTTTCCTTTTATTAATGTAATTACAGCTCCACCTCCAATTTTAAGAGAAAAAAATCTTTTTCCTAAGAGACATCAATCTAGATCATCAAAATGATTATGATGAGATGTTTTATCCAACCCCCACAATAATAGTCTTTACAACCATCACATGTTACCACCTATTTATTCACTTGCTCCATTTTATCAACCTACTCCAAATTCTCCATCATTCTTCCAAATTTTAATTGCACCGTAAACTAAATTTTAATCATGCATCGACTCCCTAAATTATTGCTTCATTTCATTTTTGAAAATTGTTATTAAGTAATAATACATATAATATTAATAAAATATAGTATATGAATAATATTAATATAGGGTAAGTACATGGAATTATTGTACAATTTTGTGGACATTTTACCATAATGCGTATGCATTATAGCATAAAATGTACATGATATAGCATAATGTGTACACATAGTGTCTATAACATGTACACATTATAACCTTTATAAATAAAAAATACTTAAACCCATGGCCATTATTATAACCTATTAACACTATATTTTAACAATTTTTTTTAATTTTTATGTGCATTACTTTATTGTTAAAACTAATTTTTTTTTAACAACAAATTCAAGTGTAAGACAAAAACTTGGTAACCCTCCTCTTAACCCTCCTAGCCCTCTTACAATTCCACAAGACCCCCTAGGCAATCAGGAGGATTTGCTTACACACATAGTTTAGAACAAAATAGAAATTGAACATATAATTAGTAGAATGAGTGACCCCACTTTGACCAACACCCATCATACCTATTTGGCTAATACCCTAGAGTCAATAATAGGCCAAGTTGACTCGATAATGAGTCTAATTAATATATGTGCATCATATAGGGATATATACAAGGTTTTTTATTTTGATAAATTTTAATAGCACATGAAATGAAGGAAAAAAATCAAAATACCTAATTTATGCCTTATTCATCAATCCAACAACCAATGCATATTTTCCACTATCCACAAAATTGTTCCCAATCCATCGATGATAACATAATTTGATTAGAGACTATTTTTGGGATCGATGGTGGATGGTGCTTAACTACCCACCATTTAAAAACCATGATGTTCCATTGTATTGTTTAAGAAATTTATTTTGTGAGTTTGACATCAATTATATTCTAAACTATTTTTACTACTCAAAGTTTAAGGGCCAAAGGAATGGATCTACCTAGGATACACTAGGTGCATGTCATGTGCCTATTCAGCCTACAAGAGTGTATACCCAAAAGACACTTAAGCTTGAGGTCCCCTTTGTTGTGAAGGAGGATGTGGAAATTGACACTTTAAATACACTTAATACACTTACTAACACATTCATTCAACATATGAGTAGGCTTTTTAAGACTAATACTAGAGAGGATGGACATGGTTATACTCCACCTAGTGTGCGTACTTGACCTCACCATTGCAAATGTTGTGGTGATATATGAATTGGACCTTAAAATGATGATGGTGGTGCTTCTAAGGGCCTAGATGATATACATTTGAGTGATGAGTTTTTGATACACACATTTAATGTGTGCATATTGACTACACATATATGTAGGTATATTATATATTTGACATGCTAAATTTCAATTATATTTGTATTTAAAAACTAATAGTTAATTTACACAAAAATTAAATAATATATATGTATTTTTTTGTGTTGCAAGAGTATACAATGCCGTCATCTTTATGGTCTATTAATGCATTTTTTGATCCTATCCAACCAATGTTTACATATTCACATCTAGTTTTTGGCCATCTACTACTACATCTATTAATGTTACTAGGTTGATATTTACATATATAGAGGTAATTTTCATAAATATTATACTCCATCTACATGTATTTATTTGTATAGATCTATGCTCAACTAATAATCATATATTATTTGTTTATTTGATGATCACAATGGATACTCTTCCTTATCTATAGGCTAACATAGGCACATGTATTGCTGTTACAATGTCATTTGTGCAAGAACTCACTGAGGTACATGTGAAATTCTAATTTTGAGTTGCAAATATAGATTTGTTTTAATGATTTTACTTTATACTTGGGTCAATATAAGTTATGTGAATGTATTATGTATGTAGGGTTTTTTGATGAAATCTGATAGTCCTATATAAATGCTTAGTAGGGAACCTTCTCATGTTTTCTCCCCTTTCACACACATGTCAATGCACCTCGATCTATCACAAACCATATTGAGCATAAGATAGAGATTGAGTGTGATCATGAGATTGCATTGAGTTCATGTTAAAATAATTTGTGTATTAGTTTAAAATTAATTTATGAACTTGGTTGCATGTTTATAATGTAAATTTTATAAAAATATTTATATATGAACAAGTTAAGATACATGAGAGTTATGAGTGTAGAAGGACCCAAAGTCAGACCTTGAAGAAATCTGATGTATCTATGGGATATCCATCTATGAGCAAAGAATCCCATGGAAAGTATTTTTTGTTAAAGATAGATAGAGGGAGATTATCTAATTATTAGGATGTCTTAGATGATGTACTTGTTTGTATGCCTATAAGACAATACACATATATTTTTTACATTGTATGCCTATATGACATTCATCTGAAATTCAATTATATTATTAGATGTGATTTTTTGTATGCCTATATAGTAATGTATACGTTATTGGCATTGTATGCCTATATGGCATTCCTCTGACAATTTATTATGTTCTTATTTTGTATGCCTATATATATATATATATATATATATATATATATATATATGTATATATATATGTATATATATATATATATGTATATATATATGTATATATATATATATATATGTATATATATATGTATATATATATATATGTATATATATATATATATATGTATATATATATATATGTATATATATATATATGTATATATATATATATATATATGTATATATATATATATATGTATATATATATATATGTATATATATATTTGTGTATATATATATGTGTATATATATATATGTATATATATATATGTATGTATGTATGTATATATGTATGTATATATATATGTGTATGTGTATGTGTATGTGTATGTGTATGTGTATGTGTATGTGTATGTGTATATATATATATATATATATATATATATATAATGTGTGTGTGTGTCTACATTTTGTGGTGATTATCATTCCTTGTACAATTTTACTTACATTATTATTTCAAAACTAAATTTGATGGTTGTATGGCCATATTTAGATATGATCATCTTTAATATTTCTTTCTTGTAATTATTAAACTAACTTATAATCTTTAAATACATCTTGAAATAAATATTATATGCGAGAAAATAGTATAATTTTGAGATACAATCATATATTAGTGTGAAGTGCCTCTCATGATTATGTGACACCATTTGGGCAACACCATTTGTCAGCATTACAATGTGGATAGATGCTCCATATTGACCCTTGAAGAGAAAAATTCTTCCTTACCTTATCATGAAAATAGAGTCAATTAATCATGTATTGATGTTGTGCTATATCCTTCTTCATAGAGTTATCTCCCTTATTTTATATACTCTTCTTTGGCTCTTTGAATTAGTACAAGATTACAATTCTCACGTCTCTTGAGATTTTGGATTATTTTGGTGGTCATAACTCTTTTTTTTTCTCTTCCTCAACTTTGTTCTTTCCCTCTCCACTTCACTCATCTTAGCCATTTTTTGTCTTCTTATCATTTATCAAATCAACACACACACACACACACACACACACACACACATGAGTACGCATGTGCACGTGTGTGTGTGCACATACACACATTCATACTTAAACTATCATAGAATCTCAATACACACATGCATACTTAAACTATCATAGAATCTCAATAGGATTTGTTTGGAGAACCATCCCCATAACAAAGGAAAGAGCACATAAATTTCATTATTATTACAATTTTAGGATGAGGATGTCCTAAAAAAGAGCATCCCTTCCCTATGACATGTAAAATGAGTAGTTCAAACATGTTCACGTGCGACTGCAAGGTGATATATGCTTTTAAAGTTGTGTCAATTTGATATCTCCACATTCAATGCTTTGTGGTTAAAAACTAGAAATATCGACATGTCCTAGGTGTTACATAACATCTAGGACTATTTTCCTTTCCTCTCATCACTCGATTGACGCACTACACATTCTAGCTTTAAAAACACCTTTCCCAATGCATGAAAATTATAATTTTTATCCTAACTTTAAACATGTATAAAAATAAATATTAATTCATTGGCATGAATTTAAATAACCTTCAAATTGATGTCTAAGGTCCCTAATTTCACCTCATATGACATTTATTTAACCTTTGATATTAATATATGGTACACACTATAGTAAATGGTCTTGGAATAAAACTTTTTTTAATAGTGAAGAGACAAGTTCTTGTCCTCCAATTGACATTTCTACCTTTGGTACCTATATGTGAAAGTACAACTATTTAAACACATCTCAATAGGTAAATTACATGTGGCCCCATTACCATGACCTCCAAATCCACTCAAATGCATGTTTCCACTATTGTTCATGGGTATGGAAACATAAATAAAAAATATTATCCAAGTTGAAGGGGTAGTTTGAGATATCCACCTCTAGTGATTCACGAATATAAACTAGAACTACCAATATGTCCCTAGTGGTGGATAATATCATGTACCAGGTTATTTTCCTCCCATCATGCCCACTGAGAGACCCAATACTCATATTTACCTTAAGAATGCCCTTCTTAATACAAAAAAATTATAATTTTTTACCTAAATGCATATGTGCATAAAATAGTAACCGTAAATCATTGGCATAAACCAAAAAAACCCTTACATGAATGTTGAATCTCTCTAATTTCACCTTAGAGCAAATCCATGTAATCTTCTATATGAATCTTTGGCACACACTAAAGTAAGGGATCCTAAAATGCAACTTTCTGTCATGAAGAGACATGTCCTTATCCTCTAATTGATAATTCTATCACTAGGACCTCTAGTGTAAGTACATCACTTGAAACATGCTTGGATAAGTAAATGACATGTGTTCCCATTTTCACAAGATCCAAATCCATCAGGATGCTTGTTTTCATTACTATTCAGAAGTATGAAAACACTGGCAATAAATGTTGTCAAAGTTGAAGGGGTAGTTCGAGATATCCACATCCGATGTTTCATAGTTTAAAACTGGCATTATAAACACATTAATGGTGGTGTATAATGTCTAGGAATAAGTTTTTGTCCTCCCATCATGCCCTGTTAAGAGACCCACTACCCATTCTAGCTTCAAGAATACCCTTCCCAATACAAGATCATTAAAAAATTTCTACCTAATTTTAGACATGCATAAAATGAAATACATAAGTCATTTTAATGAATAAAAAAAACCCTCATATGCATGTCTAAGCTCTCTAGTTATATGCCAAAACATGTTTATGGAACCTTACAGATGAATATGTGGGACATGCTATGGTAACAAATCATGAAATATAATGTTTTACACTTAAGAGACAAGTTCATATCCTTCAACTAACATTTCCACCTCTAGGAAATCTAAGTGAACTCCATCACTTCAAAAATGTTTATAGAGGTAAATGACACATATTCCCATCACCACAGCCCTAAAATATATTCAGATGTTTGTTTTCACTATTGTTCAAGAGTTTGGAAACACTAGATAACAAATGTTGTCAAAGTTGAAGGGGTAGTTCAAGATCTCTATCTTTGGTGCTTTATTTAAGGTTATAAAATAAATAATGGTAAGGGATTTAGACATTCCTATTACACCTATTAATATGATGTTGGGACTATACATACATCATGAAGGATTTAGCATAATTCATTTTTGACTATGAACTTTTTGATGTGGATTTAAGAGGAGGTTACATTTAGACTAATAAAAAAATAAAATTCAACCATATTTAGGTCAAACTTGACATGGTTGTTATTTTTTCTAATTGTATTTTTATAAATAAGTGGTGTCTTTTTTATTTTGCACATAATAGGCTTTGACCATAACCTATTATTGTTGGATCTTGAGTTAAATAAAAACATTTTAAAAAATTGTTAAGATTTGAAAATTTGTGACTAAAAAATTTAGTTTTGAAGGATAAAGTAAAAAATGGTGGAACATTGAAATAGGTATGACTATGTTAAAATATATATAAAACTCAAGAATGTCAAATTTAACCTAAAAAAATGAAATAAATAAATTTTCAAAAACATTTTAAAGCAAAATAAAATAATCATAGAGGAGATTTTAAATCTATAAAAAATAAATAGAATCATATGGTATGAATCAGGGCTTATTAAAAAAAAAACTTAAATTTGATTTTCACTCTATAATAACCCAAAAAAAATTAGAGCAAAAAATCAGCCCTATGACTAAAACATATAAATAAAAATAAAAATAAGTCCCATTTCCACTCATAAACATAGGAACAATAATAAGATTAATGAAATCATAAACAATGATGGCATTGAATTCAAATATGAAAATCATGAATGAAGAAAATGTTTAGTTCTTCAAAAAAATGCTATCATGGATGATGAATAATAGACAATAAGTAGAGAATATAATATTGGATTTTATTCCTTCAATTTTCAAAGGTGAAGATAATGAAACTCTTGCCAAACCAATCATAGAAAATAAATTAAATTTGTGGTTTTTCTATGGAAAGACATAATTCTCATGGACCAAATGGTTTTCCTAAAACCTTGTTTCAACGTTTCTAGAAATTATTTTAGAGTAATGTGAAAGCAGTTGTGTATGAATTCTTCTTCTTAGGGAAATTGCTAAAAAAATTCAATAACCTTTTTTTAGTCTTTATCCCTAGAAAACATGATTCAAATCAATTTAAATATTTTATGTCAATTAATGCTTACAACACTATTTATAAAATATTTACTAAAATCTTGGCCCATATATTTCAACCACTCTATATTTATATTATTTCCAAGCAAAAAATTAATTTGCATATGGAAGATAGATTCAACATTGCATTATCACAGTTATTGATGTTTTACATTCAATAGAAAAAATAACAAATAATGAATGTTTCTGAAATCTGATATGAATAAAGCTTATTCCAATGTTTCTTGGAATTCTATCAATGATAATGTTCTCAAAAAAATCAGCTTTTAGACCAAGTTAAAAAATCTAGTCAATACATATATTTCATCTCCTATGTTTTCAGTCATCTCCTTGCCATACATTTTATTCATGTCTAATTTTATTAGCACACATTTTCATTGTTTTTTAATAAAATTCAAGTTTTATACTATAATAATAAATTCATACTAAATCTATCTTCCATAAAAACAAAACCTCCTTGTTGTTGAGAAAACATATCATGAAGAATCAAAACAAAACCTCCTTGTTGTTGAGAAAACATATCATGAAGAATCAATTACATCCTGAGGACTAAGGTTTTAAAAATAGTATTACAAAAACTCGTAATCCATATGTGTTTAAATTGTTTCGCCATATGTCTTGGGGAATAAGAACCATAAAAATATTATTAATTCATTTTGAATCACGATTTCTATCACATCATGTTGAATGGTATCCCAAAAATATTGAATGAAACCTATAGGAAAACCATCCTATTTAGATGCCTTATCTTCTTCAATCTAAAAAACTAAAAATTGAACTTCCTCCATAGAGATGGGTTTTAATGGAGTTTCATTATTTTCATTCATTAAAATTGTAGGTATAACATCCAAAATATGAGTTTCCACATTCTCTGTAATTTGTAGTCCCTCAAAATAGATTTCTTAATAAACACAACTTTTATTTTGATAATATTCATTTTTTAAATCAAAACACTATTATCTTTGGTAACTTATCTAATCTTATTATTATTTTTATTTCTTAGAGTAGGAAAAAATGTATTTATATTTATAACTTTTAGGCAAGAGCTCTTAATTTTTGTCTTTATAAAGTCTCTTCTTTTTTTATTATGGAATGATACTCACATTGAAGATTTTTTCGTTATGGAAGAGGTCCCAATTAATTCCATACAACTATATTTTTCTTTCTAAATTCATCTATTATTATTATTATTATTATTATTATTATTATTATTAATCAAAAATTTCACTTGTTCCATTTTTTTGGTTTAGTTTGTCATTCTTGAGTTTCTAAAAAACATTATACATAGTCATCCCATTAATATCAATATGCCACCATTAGTTAGTCTTATCCTTTAGCCTTGAATGTTGAAGCCACATATTATCAACTCTAAATGGGATTTTAGATGGCTTATCATTTGTTTCAATGATAAAAATCAAATGGGTTATGGTTCAAACCAATTATTTGCAATGAAAAAAAACTAAAATTATGCAAAATATATAGTTAATAGAAATAAGAACTCTATCAAATCCGACTTGGATGAGTATATTTCATACTCTTCTATTTTTAGAAGTTAAACCTCCTCCTCTTAACTCTACATCCAAAAATTCACAGACTGATATTTAAACTCAACCAAATCCTCCATGTTCTCTATATAATCCTAAGTTTATTTTTTTCATTTAAACAATAAAGAGAAGTATTAAAATATCCTACCACCATCCATTTGATATTGTTATAAGAATTCTTAAAGACTTTACGTTCTTTCCAAAGATACCTCCTACCACTTGGAGTATTAGGAACATATATATTTGATAAAATCAAAATTCAATTGTCTAACTTATTATTCAATATAATAAACAAATGATGACTACTTATGAAAAAAAATCCCCTGCAACCACTTGATAATCCCCAAAAATGACTAACCTAGTTGAATCCCTAGAAGAGCTAACACCAACTAAAAGTAATTTGTTCAAGAATTTTTTTAAATCTCCAAAATAATATTTTTGGATAATTTAGTCTCTTGAATCAACAAAAAACTAGTTTTATGATTATTTCTAAAATATGTAAAAATTAATGTAGGTAAAATATAGTTTCAATGGATATGTTTTTGTAGGTACAATACTTAAGACAAAAGTAATAATTGCTATAGATCACACATCATCTAATGCCACCAAACCATCCAATGCATTGAGAGAGATAAGTTATTTGAGCTTGGGTAAACAATCCAAACATAAATCCTAGTGAACTAATATCTTGGCCATAAATTGGTAAATATCCATTAAATAAATAGGTGATAAAAGGTTTATTAGACATTACTTTCCTAACTCTATTCCTGAGTGGAAGGTGTGATTGGTTAAAACCATGACTAAAATGATTACATCTACATGAATATGTGATTCAACATTTTATTTAATATCAAGATAATAATTTTGGGACACAGCCCCAGTTAAGTATCTTTCCAAAATCACGATAATGCAAAATAGACCTCAAAATTCATCAAAAAATATTTGTAAAAAAAACATTCAAGATTTATATATTAGAATAGATGAATTACGTGAACATGTGGATAATATTCTAGAATCTCATCATGTCAATCACTTTATATGATATGGAACTATATTACAAGGCATTTGTTCTTATTGGACAAAGTGTCATTTAAAAATAATCAACTTATTTCATTAAATTAGAATACCAAAAATCTTCTTCACTTTAAGTGTATTAGACATGTATTAAATAAATATCCAAGAACTGATCTCAAGAACTACACCTACTGATCCATGTGAAATATGAATATGGTGATGATAAGACATAATTTCCCACCCACATATAGTTTATTATAATATACATATTTAAATTATAGTGTTATCAAAAGAGATAATACAAAATTTGATTAAAGTAAAATATTTTTGGTGTAGATATGATGGAAACATATAGGGTCTCTTCATGTTCATGGTTTCTTATGATTGAATGGATCATGAAATATAGACACTTTAGAATAAAAAGATAAAGATCAAGTTAAATTTGCCAAAACATATTTTAATTGAATTATACATGTGTGGAATCCTCAGGGACCAAAGAAACATGCAAGTAAGAAATGATTAACAATTTACTTATATGCTATAAAAGGTATCTATTATAAAAATATAAATGAATATAATTCCATGTGTGATATAGGTAATACACAATTTTAGCTTTCATCCATGCTTGAGGAAAACATTAAATATTAATCAAATAGAAACTAAACAAGACTATAAATAATTGATTGATTTCATGGAGCATCATACCATGTGTAAAGATAAGTTTTGCCTACTAAAAAAGAGAGGATTGAAGGTTTGAAGGTAAGAAGCATTATTTTAAAAATATGTATTAATTATTTTTTTATATGAGTAATAACATTAAATTATCATTGATGCAGGTACAATTCCCCTTGACCTTTTCATATTGATGGATCAACATGACAAATAGATGTAGAGACATGAGGTAAATAATATGAGCGAAAATGAAATGATGATAATGTAAACACTCATAATCGTTATGTGAAAATGTATATATGCAACCATTACTCTCAAAATATGATGTTATAAACTACATTATTAAGTATGTTTCAAAAGTAGAGAAAAGTTTAGAAATATATTAAAAAAATTCATGCAACTTATAAACATTGAAAACCTTGAATATATTATCACACGATTATATAGACCCTTGTTAATTGAAATAATTATTGAAAGATATATAGATTTATTCCACATGTTGCTATAACTTCCTTTGATGGAGAACAATAGTTAATTTGTATCATTGAATGTTGAGCATGAAATTTTTTCACTAGTATTAAAAGAGGATGATGACAATGAAAGACATGAAAAATTAATAATTGATGGATACATTGATAGAACTCACTCAATGGAACATGTACCACTCATTGAGGATGTACGATCTTAGATATATAACCCTAAATATAATATAAAAAAGTTGAAAGCAAGAAAAACATGTACTATCGAGAGGGTTTGGTCAAGGTTTTTCAACATCAAAACAAGATAGTCATTAGGAAAAATTGGTCACCATCAATTAATAAATGAATTAAAAAATCCTAAACATTTTATTTGACTAGATTTATGTATCATAATTTTAAACTCACCTTGATTTGTATGCATTACTTATATGGTGTGAAATTGAAAATGCTTTATGAATATTTTAGAAAATTTAATACACAATATAAGACAATAAAACAAATCAATATTTTTTAAAGAATAGTTTAGTCATGGAAGACAAGGAAATTTTTTAGTTGGAAGGTGTAGAATATGTTAAAAAATATAATATATGTGGAATGAGTATCGAATGTCAACTCTACTAATGGTCCAGGGTGTTGTAAAATTTTAAAATCATTAATGAAATATTAGGTTTTGTCCATAAAAAAATATTTTTCCTTCTTATTGGGACTATGGGGGAGGGATCATAACTTGGGCACCTTGACATTGAGGGACTCTCTTGCCAACTAGTCATTGGGTCAACACTCCATGGTAGCACCAAATGAAAGGCATGTGTTTTATTTACAATAAAATATTATTTTCAAATCCATGTAGCATATTATATGCCACCTATATTTATTCCATAGCAAGATATTTGTTTTCATCAATCTCAAAGGGCATATCAGTGCTAATTAATTTATTAACCTATAAATTGTTGGATTTATGCCACATGTTATTGTTTCATGACAAGACATTTGTTTTTACTAAGTAACCATCAGTCCTTAAAAAAAATTCTTTCAATGTCACTTAGGCATTCATGAACATTCATTCAAACATGTAGATCAGACAATGACTAAGTAACCATCCACATATGCATGAAACATAAGAACACAAGATAACACAACTTATATGTGGGAAAACCTCAAGAGGATGAAAAACTAATAATATATATAAATTTACTATAGTCCTATAAGACAAACACCAACTTTAGTGAATCACCAACTTCACATGGATCACCATCCCCAACTAGTTTTAAAGGCAATACCAACACTTATTAATCTATCAATGTATATATTATTTTATTTATGACCATTTAATCTAGATTTTGAGCCATTACAATTTGATTTGGTATGTAAACTTCAATTGCTCAGCACCTTTTTCTTTCAAGGTGACTTCTAATTTTTATCCCTTCTTCTAAGTGCATCTAAATTTATCCACCATTATATGGTAATTTAGTATCTATTCTTTATGATTTTAATATCTCTTAGTTATGAATTTAATATCTATTAATTGTGGCCACATGACCTCTATGATGGATTGAATTGGTGGTGGATAATACCAAAAAAATATGGAGTTATGGCCATGGGCACGCCTATGCATTAATACTTTATTTATTTATCTATGTGGAAACTTTATTTATGTTTATCAATATGAAAATTGAATGGGGATAATACTTTCATTCGATTTACTATATTTACAATGTAAACTTTATTTTACTAGGTGTTTTTTTAATTATTAATATTCTTGAAAGCATTAGATATAATCAATACATTAAAAATAATTTTATAATCTCTTCTCATAATGGTTTTCATATTAAAATCTAAGTTTAACAAAAAATTGGCTATAAGGGCAAGCTGGCCATTTTATTTATATTTATCAACACATCATATATAATGCATATGATGTTTTCCTTTTGATTTAATATATTTGTAGATAATTTTTGGTTTAAATTTAAACTTTATTTTTCAAATGTTACTATGTCATTTTTGTTTTCAAAGCTAAGTGCAACAAAAAATTGGCTATGAAGGCAAGATGAGGTTCCTTTACATCTATAAGTCTATCTTGAACAACTAAAGTATAAACACAATTTTTCCAATAAAACATGGAAAAAATCACATATATAGAAGATAAATGACCTCATGGTCATCACCATAAGATTTATACTTCATAAATTAGGGCAAAAGGACTGAAACCCTTCTCTATAAAGAGCCCACTAAGTTTTGCCAACTAGCCTCAAAACACAGTCATGGAAACAAAAAATTATGACACCTAATAGAACACTTTCAAGGGATTAAAATAATTAATATGATCCTAAGAAATCCTTAGAATAATTTTCAACAAAAGGATCATAATATTTAAGCTCACCTATTGGTCTTGCAAACCAATTTGTTGACCTTCTCTATCAAACCTCACTCAAACAAACAAGACATTTTGGATTTAATGTTACAACCTCTTACGCTAAATTACAAGATTATAAAAATCATGAATAGGACATAAATTACCAAAAAACAACATCATGTTCATTAGATACATTAAATCATGGCATAGATTCCTAAATTCATCACTTCAACGTGTTTACCCAAATATGTCAGTTTTCTTTGAAACACAATCATGGTGATAATTACTTTAAACACCTATGTATATAATTTAAAATAATTTAAATATATTTGGATGATCCTAAAAGATCATTAGACCATTATTAGATAGATAGATAATATTGTCATATGGAAATATTGGTTTTGCAGATTAATATCGTAACCTTACACCTTCACTGTCTCATCTACACTAGACAGGTCAACTTATGAGAGACATTTTCATCATAACTACTGACATCCAAAACTTCTATCTAAAATTAAAATTTCTTATATGTCTTTAAAAATGTCTCTATGCACTTGGATTCATCCCTAATCCATGATAACACATCCCTAATCACCTTCTCACTTCTACCTAGTTGTCTCATTATTTACACCATTAGGAATTTTAGAAACAGGTCAACTTATATGACCCATTTATCACATCTAATGGATATAACCTACTCAAAAATTATAATGGACATTATATAAAAGTCTCAAGTTATGTCTTCCATCCATTTATAAATTTTGACTTGGTCAACGTGAACTACTACAACAAAGTTTTGAAAAATAAGGCCTTTATTCTAGGGTCCACTCACTCACTTAACAAACCAGTCACACCTAGAGATTCCTTAGAGAGTTAAATTCATGATCCAATAGATAAACTAGCCAAACCAATCCATTATAAGCAGTTTAGAATAATATCTTTCACATCGGGTTAGTGTTAGGGTTTTAGAGAGGGTTAACATTATTTTTTTAACAATTGTTCATAAAGTATTGCCCCTAATTTTCAAAACTAATGCTTAGAGGTCTTAGCTAGGACCCTTCCCTATCTTTACTCAATATATCAAATTCCCATGTAGAGGTTACACATGCCAATGAACACTTGAAATTTCTTCTTGGGTCGAGAACCCTCCATTATATACACTCGAGAGACCTTAAAACACTTGTTCTTACCTTAACCTTTAAATTTTAACCTAAAAATTTGTCAACATACTTGAAAAAAAATGACACACTTATATAAATTCTTACATACTAACACTTGCTTTGGAAATGGATCTTGATACCCCACTTGTCCACCATCTCTCTCTTTTCTCTCTAGGCCTTGACCTGCATGTCACATTAAGCCTTGAAACTGACCTTCTAGCCATTATCAAATATTTCAAAATATCATATACATGGCATACAACCTCTTACCATGATCAACCACTTCCATACATTCTTTATATGCCTTGAAAATACCTCATGACACCTCATTAGGTTATGAAAGTTCTATAACTAATCTAGTTACATGTTAGGTCTATAGGTTATACCCATGTAGGCTCACTTGAAGACTCTCATGAGTGATCCAATGCCTCATATGCATGATCCAAAAACCTCATACATAATTTTATGCCTTTTTGAATTCATCTCACTAGGACATCAAGCTCATATATTCTTATAGGGTCTCTTCATGCAATGATTAGTGTCATGACTAGGTTTCACAAGCACTTGAAGCTTGATAATTGACTTTGAAACACTCCTTGATGTTTCTACACCTTGCTCACATGCCTTTCATGCTCCTTAGAAAATATCATACCTCTATACATACCTATCCATGTTCATCATGAAAAAGCTCATAATATGACTAGGCTTCTCAAGGCACCTTGTACTCAAGGATTAATACTTAAAACATGATTACCTTGCCCTAAATCTTGACATCAACTGCATAAGAATCATTAGTTTTCCTTGAAATTCTCTCTCAACATAGAAACATTAGGTTACCTTCAAATTATCTCTTGTCACATGGTTCATAACTCATAGACCACTCACCATGCATCTTTAGTAGATGAATTTTGACATTAATGACATCAACCTTGACCTTGATGTCAATGACAACACTTATCAACAAACTCCCCCTTTGTCATTGATGAAAATTCAATCTTCAATTGAGTGCTCTCATCTCTCCGAATTTGGTTAATCTTCCTTCTTGAACTTTCTCCCCTTTTGACATTAATGACAAAGGGTCTTCCAAAAACTATCATATAAAACCACACCTTATTGAACACAAGTTATGAATCATCATAGTAACATGTTCCCCCTTACTCCATGCATACCTCCTTTGGATGAATTCAGAACATAATTCCACTTTTCAATATAGATCAAGCTCAGTCAATACCTTGAATAGTTGTCCTTTAAACCAAGCATACACCATGCTTCTGCTAGTTGAATAGTGTCTCCATAAATAACAATGGAGTCACCCCTTTCCATAAAGCACTAAAAAAATACAAATTTGGGAGATTCCTAGATCTCCATGCTATCAAAAGGTTTAATATCCTTCAATATCCTTTTAGCCTTGATTGGCATTATAGGCTTGATCTTTTCATCAATCATTTGATTATTAATATGAGCTGACAATAGATATTCTTAACTTGATTTCACATCTAAAGTATGTTTTATCATAGTAAATAGTCCACTTGAGCTTGTAAACTAATCATGGAACTTATTTTCTATCTTTAGTTTTCATACATTTATTTGCCTTCTTTCTTATACTCTAGGGGCCTCAAACCCCCTATTTTAACTTGATAACATTCTAACCTTGTTAGGATAGAATCTCATAATGTGTCCTACATCATGATAATTATATGAAATTAGTTTTTAAATACCCATTAAATTATTTTAGTTGTGACTCCTTCCATAATCCCATGAATACTCATTCTTAGAGAGTCTTTATACTCTCTTGATCTATGACCAAACTGACTACATAAAAAATAGTATCAATTAAATGAACTAGCATACCTCATAGCATTAACATATCTAGTAGGTCTTTTCAAGTTGACCTTGTCTTCAATAAACTTCTCTTTGAATTGAGATGCCACCTTTTGGTTTTGTTTGAAACCAATACCTGTCTTATCACTTGCAGACTTTTGACTACTCAAGATTTCATCTAAAGCCTCAATGATATTTTCAAACTTCACAAAGTTATTCACCTTACTAGATGCTTGATCCAATTTAGCTTTAAGGAATTCTAATTTAGTTTCATACCTGGTGCATTTTTCCTCTTTAGCCTTTAGGATTGTATTTATGACCTCCATCTATGTCTCAACTTGATTGGTGATCTCATCATACTCCTTAGAAGTGTTACTCAGCCTTTCCTCAAAAAAGCCAATCTATTATCATAGTACTTAACTAATGATCTTAATTTGTGATTCTTTCTCTTTGGGAACTTTAACTCCTGTAGGTCACTTACCAATTCTACCTCAAGATTCAATTTAACTTCTTATTTATCTAATTCTATATCAACCATAAGACCTTTCCCACTTGAGCAACCCTAATTGTATGATTTTATGGCCATGAACAAAGTTTCATTATTATCATGTTTAGGGTCATTACTACCATCATCACTATCAGATGAACTTAAGTCACTTACATCAGAAGAGTTATCTTCTTTAGTATAAAAGCTTCTCTCATTTTTAAAATTTCCTTTCCTATCTTTGTAATTTCTAAACTCCTTGTTTTTGTTAGGATTATAGGCTTTCTTGTCATCTCCATGATGTTCATCATGTTATTAATTATTCTCAGATTTACAATTTTTAGGACACATGGATGCAAAGTGACCAATCTTAACACAATTGAAACATTTGAAGGGCAACTTACCCTTGTACTTACTTGAGCCAAACCTTAATTTTATTACAAATATAGATATTAGTTGATCATCATCAACATCAAAACATTCCTCATCTTTGACCTTCTTGGCTTTTGAATTCTTCTCAACTTTGAAATAAACTTCCTTCTTAGGAGGTCTTCCTTCATTTGTTCTCATGTCATAGGTAGTCAATATGTCATGAAGCCCATCCATGTCTAGCTTGTCCAAATCTTACATTTATTCTACTACAAATACCTTAGATTCAAACTTAAGAGTTAGTGATCTCAATATATTTTGAACAACTATATATTATTTCACCTCTTTTCCCAATCCTCTAATGACATTGATAACTTCATCAACCTTCAACAGGTAGGATGCAATGGTTTCATCTTCATTCATCTTTAAACTTTCAAACTATCTTCAATGGGTTTGAAACTTGGCCATCTTTACCTTGGTTTCTCCTTCATAGATGGTATTTAATTTGTCCCATATCTCTTTGGTTGATACAAATTATATCACCTTAATAAGATCTTCCTCTGATAGGACATAAATAATGACATTCATTACCTTAGATTTTTTTTTCACTAGCCTTCATACATGTTACATTAGTGGGTGGAATAGGAGGAGCACTATAGCCATCCAAAAATAACTACCAAATATCATGACCTTGAGAGATAAAATATATTTTCATATTGATGTTACAAAAGGAATAATTACAACCATTTAATAATTAAACTTTGAACTGATAAATAAACCACCTTGAGCTTGATGACTAGCCATCTTTGCTTTTAGGATCTCCTTTAGGATTTTAGACCTACTTCAAAAGACCAGACTATGATACCAAATTTTGGAAGCAATATGACTAAGAGGGGAGGTGAATCAGATTTTAAAAAAAAATCTTTCAATTTCACTTAGGCATTCATGAACATTCATTTAAGCATGTAGATCAAACAATGACTAAGTAACCATCCACATATGCATGAAACATAAGAACACTAGATAACACAACTTATATGTGGGAAAACCTCAGGAGGATGAAAAACTAATAATATATATAAATTTACTATAGTCCTATAAGACAAACACCAACTTTAGTGAATCACCAACTTCACATGGATCACCATCCCCAACTAGCTAAGCACCAACTCAGCTAGGCTTTAGCAAGCACCTACTTGTAAGAAGGCACAAACCCATAGATGAATAAATACCAACTTATCCATCTAAAACACTTGATAAACTTTAGAATAATTTTTTTATTATACAATAAATTATGATATCCTTTCTTAGTTATTCACACACTTCTATCCCTCTGAAACTGGCCTCTAGCTTTCTTCGCTCAACTAGCCCTCTTGTTTACTTGATTAGGTCATATGACCTTATTACTCATATTAAAAACCTCTATAAAATATTCATCACTTATCCTATACACTCCTATGATGGTATATAAGACCTTACTTTTCTTACCAATATGTTATCATGTTTGCTTACAAATACCCAAATAGGCCTAAAGTTGCCTAGTATTTATACAAGTCTCTTGTTCATATCCTTTTTAGTCAGATAAAAACCCTTAAAATATTAGGTAGGCCATGAAATTGATCTTAGGACATCTCATATAAATGAATTAAATATGATTTGAGTCCCTTTGAGTCTTACCTACCTTAATTATGCCTTATTTCATCTTTAGGTCTCATGAAGACCTAATACCATTAGGCCTACTTAGCACACGTTACCCTTTGATATTCTTGGAGAAAATTCAAACACTCACATGGAAGGAACATATAATATGAAAATCAAATATATAAATTATAATATAATCTAGGTTTCTTAAAACCTTTTAACTTCAACCAACACTTGAAGCATGTCATTAGTACTATTCACAATTAGGCATGTGCATACCCAAAAAGTCTCTCTTGAATCATTGAATCATAAACACAATTTTTACAAATAACCATGGAAAAAAATCACACACACACACACATATATATATATATATATATATATATATATATATATATATATATATATATATATATATATATATATATATATATATATATATATATATATATATATATCTCAAGTTCATCACCATATGATTTAAACTTTATTATGTAAATCAAAATCATTCAAACCCTTCTCTATAAAGCGCCCACTCAAAAATGCCAACTGGCCTCAAAACATAGTCATAGAAACAAAAACTTTTGACACTTGATAAAAAAAATAAAGGACTTAAAATGCATGAATATTATAATAAAACATATTAAAAATAATCTTCAATAAAAGGACCATAATCTTTAAGGGCACTTGTTGATATTGTAGACCAATTTGTTGGCCTTCTCTCTTAGACCTCAGTCATCCAAACAAGCCATTTTGGCTTCAATGTTCCAACCTATTAAAATTAATTACAAGTTTATAGAAATAATGGATATGACATATTAGTCAAAAACAAAAACATCATGTTTAGTAGATGCATCAAATAATGGCATAAATTCTAAAACTCATCACTTTAACTTGCTTACCCAAATCTGCTAGTTCTCCTTAAAACACAGTCATGTTGATAATGACCTTCAACACATGTGTAGACACTTTCAGAGACATTCAATATATTTAGATTATCATATGAGATCATTATACAATTATCATATATATATATATATATATATATATATATATATATATATATATATATATATGTTCATATGGAAATATTTTGTTTTCAAACCAATCTCATAACCTTATACCTTTATTGTCCCATCTGCACTAGACAGGTCAAGTTATGAGAAACATTTTCATCATAACTACCAACCTCCAAAAATTATATAAAAACTTAACATGTTTTAATATTATTTAACAATGTCTCTATGCACTTATATTCATACCTAATCCATGATACCACATCCCTAATCACCTTCTCACTTCTACTTGATTTTCTCACTATTTGCACCATTAGGGTTTTTAGTGATAGGTCAAATTGTATGACTAGTTTAGCACACCTAAGGGATATAACCTTCTAAAAAACCATCATGGACATAAAATAAAAGTATCAATATTTATCCTCCATCCATTTATCAATTTTGACTTGGTCAACTCTGACTATTACAACAAATTTTGAGAAATAAGGTCTTTCCTGCAGGCTCCACTCACTCATTTGACAAACTAATAACACATAGAGATGAATAAGAGAGTTGAATTCATGTGATAATAGCTAAAATATCCAAACCAATCCATTATAAGAAGATTAGAACAAGATCTTTCACATCGGGTCAATGTTAGGGTTTTAGAGAGGGTTAACATTATTTATGGTATTAATGATTATTCATAAATGATTACCCATCATTTTAAAAACTAATGATTAAATATATTAACTAGGAAACTTAATCATCTCTCCTAAACATGTTATGTTCCCATGTAAAGGCTACACATGTCAATAAACACTTGAAATTTATTATCAAGTTGAGAACCCTCCATTCTATGCACTCGAGAGACCTTAAAACACTTTTTCTTGCCTTAACCTTAAAATTTTGACCTAAAAATTGATAAAATTACTTGAAATAACACAAAAAATGTTTTTCAATTCTAAAATACTCACACTTGCCTTGGAAACTAGTCATGATACCCCATATATCCACCATCTCTCTTTGCTCTCTAGGCCTTGACTTGCAAGTCACATTAGGCCTTAAGACTAACCTTGTATCCATTGTACAAGATGTCAACATCTCATATAAATGTGATAAAACATCTTACCATGCTCAACCACTACCATGAATTCTTCATATGCCTTAACAATACCTTATGACACCTCATTAGGTTAGGCATGGTCTATAACTAATCTAGTTACATGTTAGGTTTGTAGGTTCTACCCCTGTAAGATCACTCTGAGACTCTCATGAGTGATATAATTCCTCTTATGCATGATAAAACAACCTCATACAACCTATTATTCCTTTATTTATTCATCTTACCAGGCCACCAAGCTCATATCTTCTCATAGGGTCTCTTCATGATATCACTAATGTCATGACTAGGCTTCTCAAGCACTTGAAGCTTGACAATTGACCTTGAAACACTCCTTGATGCTTCTACACCTTTCTCACATTCCTTTCATGATCCTAAGATAATATCATACCTCTGTACATACCTATCTATTTTCATCATGCATAAGCTCATGATATGACTATGCTTTTTATGACTTCTCAAGGCACCTTGTACTCAAGGTCTAGTAATCAAAATATGCTTACCTTAAGCTAAATCTTGACATCAACCTTAGAAGAATCATTAGGTTGCATTCAAACTATCTCTCTCAATAGAGAGACATTAGATTTCCTTTAAATTATCTCTTATCACATGGTTCATAAATCATACACCACTACAATCTTTCCCTTATGCACCTTGACATCAATGACATCAACTTTGAACTTGGCGTCAATGACAACACTTATCGACATAAACTACATATTTGGTTCCATATATTTTTATAAAACATTAATGAAAACCTAAAAATACTAGTAAAAATCCTCAAAAAATTTGGGTGAAACTCCCCTCCTCCTATGCTCCAACATTGGCATCCATGAAAGTCAATTACAAAATTAAAACTATAAACCCAGGGTGAGAAATAGTTCTCAAATTCTCAAATTTATTTAAATATTGGAAAATATGTATAATATATTTATTATAATCTAGCAAAAAAATTATTTATAGTGCACCAATTTTTTACGTCTTCAAAAATACTAAGCATGGTTTATAGTTACAAAACATAAATAAGCAATTGATTGAATCACATGATATACCTACCAAGGGATTCATCTACATTAGAAATGGATGAGTAGTTAACATAAATATGATCTTCTTATCATAGGGGAAATTAACCCTAGGAGGTAGCCCATGAATGTTCTCATTTTTTTTAATAAATGAAAATTACATAGGAGATTTAATGTATCAAAAAAGTCTTATATTGCAAACCCTACGAACACTCTCCACAAAAATGGTATTCCTTTGACACCATTGAACAATACAACTCAAAATAAACTACAAATTTTGCACTTCATAATTTTTTGGCCGTGCCAAGGAAAGCCATTTTCCTTTCCAAATGTTTACTCTAGAATGGAAAGCAAAGTCCCATAATGATTTTTTCCTGCTCCTTCAAATTGAGGAACACTGGTAATGTCCCAATTTTGAAATCCAGAAGCCTTGAAATGTAGAGTAGATCTTGAGTGGGAGAATTAACAAAACAAATATTTGATTTTAATTCATTAATGATATGCCTAGAGGCTATTGTGTAGTTTTACAAAATATTTTTAAAGTGTCTAACTTCTCTAGCTAAGGCTTTCCCAAAAATAAAGGTGTTGTTAGAAAACTATTGATGTGTTAACCTCTCCAAACTTTTTATGATCAAAATTACTTTGATATTTCCCTCTTCTTGATAATTTTTAATTGCACTCCTAACAGCTTCAACCATCATAATGAAAATAAAAAGGAAGATGGGATCTTCTTGCTGCAAGCTCCTAAAGCTTTGAAAAAGCCCGTAGGGATCCCATTCACCAAAACTAAAAATTTGGAGCTAGAGATGATTGAATATCCATTCACAACACTTATTACCAAAATTAAAATTTTCCAGAATTTTCATGAGGAGACACCAATTCACTCTGCCATATTGTTAGAAACTAACATTTCATAGGCTATTCTTATGCCAAATTTTTGGAGTTAAACACATAGGAAAAATAGGGGAAATATGCCAACAATAAACACATACAAAGTAAAAAAAAACACAAAAATGTTTAACTATTCATTAATTTTCTTATGCCAAATAATAAAATTTTTATTTGTCTATTCATACAAAGTTGCATTGATTTATTCTGTTGTATACAAAGAGAAAAGGGCAAAGCTTTTATGCTTATTTATTTGCCTTGACACACTAGAAATAAAGCATATTCACAAAGATGAATATATTAAAATTTTATTTTCTATCAAAAAAAGTCTCCAGAAGCATGTAGAAAGAGAGAGAAAATGAATTAAATGGATTAGGTGATCATAGCAAAATATCATCAGAATAACTATAAGACTTAAAAATATTTTAATGCAAAACTAGAGAAGGAAGTTGTGGTGGAAGTGACATGGCAAGGGAGATTAAATATGATGAGCTAGATGCCCATGTCTGCCAACACTCCCCCTTAATCTTTACTACCATGTAAACCAGTTATGGCCATACTTTTTCAGAGATGCTTAAATACATTCTTTGCAAGAGGCATTGTAAAAATATTTTCAAGATTTTATTAAAACCTATAAAACTCAAGACATATATTGTCTTGTTCACCAATTCATGAATGAAGTGATATCTAGTATATATGCTTGTTGCATTTATGAACCACAACATTTATAGATAATGCAATGGATGAATTGTTATCATAAAATATTTTTGTATGTGCCTCAAATCTGAAAGTACTCTTCTCATCCACATTGCCTAGCAAGTTGTTGATGTGGTTGTAACATATTCCACTTTGAATAATGAAAGTGTAACAATTGGTTGTTTCTTTGATTCCCAAGAGATTGCACCAAATCCAAGATAAAAGGCATAATCTGAAGTACTTTTTCTATCATATATGCTACCTCCCCAATAGCTATCCATGTAACCAATCAACGTAAAATCATCTGAAGATTTATATGTGATCCCAAAAGTCTTTTTTCCAGATATATATCTCAGAATTCTTTTTCTAACTTTCCAATGAGACTCTTTTAGATTTTCAATAAATATTGAGATAAGACTAAATCCATACATAATGTCTAGTATTGTGGTGGTTAGATACATGAGGCTACCAACTAATCTCTTGAATAATGTTGTGTCAACACTAGAACTTTTGTTCTCCATGCTAAGTTTTAAACCCATTGCAACCAATGTAGAAGCTAAGTTAACATTCAATATCTTAAACCTTTTCAACAAATCATTAGCATACTTTGATTGACATAAAAAAAATTCTTGCTTAGATTGATTCACCTCTATGCCAAGAAGAAAACTCATGAGCCCCAAATCAATCATTTCAAATTTAGTTATCATGACTACCTTAAATAATTCAATTGACAAATTTATAGTAGAAATCAAGTCATCTACATTCAAATAGACTATCAAGATTTATCCTTCAACATTAGCTTTGACATACAAAGTTGGGTCATTTCCACATTTTCTAAATCCATTATTCACAAAATATGAATCTATACCAAGCTCTAGGAGTTTGCTTCAATCCATGTAAGGTCTTTTTCACCTTGTAAACTTTATGCTCTTCTCCTTGAAATTCATAACCAGGTGGTTGTTTTATATAAACTTCCTCTTCCAATATGTCATTCAAGAATGTTGATTTGACGTCCATTTGAAAAACATTCCAACTATTTTGGGCTGCAATAGATAAGACCATTTCTAATAGTGTCAAGTCTTGCTACAGGTGCAAATGTTTCATTGTAATCTATGTCTGGTTGTTGTGTAAAGCCCTTAGCGACTAGTCCTTCTTTATGTTTCCCAACTTTCCCATTTGTATTAAACTTTGTTTTGTAAACCCATTTTACTCCAATCACGTAATTTCTTTTAAGAAGATATACAAGATCCCAATTTTGATTCTTTCTAATTGATTGAATTTATTCATCCATTGCTATAATTTAATTGTCATCTTTAATTGCATCCTTAAAGTAATTTGGGTCAACTTGTGTTAAGAATGCAAATCATAACATAAATCCATATTTTAGCTTCTTGTGACTCATCATAAATTTCCTTTAGACTATGAGTCTTCTTTAAAGTGTTTATAGACCATGATCACAATGATGCAAGTGTTGGATTAGATTATCCACTATATTTATTATTAGCTAGATTAGATGGATTTAGAGTGCTAGGTGCCTTAGAAGGTGTTGTAGGAATATTTGCTTGTGGAGCTTGAGGAACATTTGCTTGTGTATCATTTTCTACCATCCCATTTTCATGTGGCATTCTTACTGCAATTGTATTTTTTTGTCAATTCTTCCATCCCATGCTTCTTCTTCAATGAATTCTACATCACGCCTGATTATTATCTTCTTTACAACCAGATTATATAATTTGTATGCCTTGGATTGTTCACTATATCCCACAAAAAAACATTCTTCACCTTTTTCATCCAACTTCTTTCTCAACTCTTGAAGTATCAAGACTATGCAACACATCCAAATACTCTCAAATGTGAAACACTATGTTTCTTCTTGCTTTAAACTTCTTGTGGTATCTTATTTACCACTACTTTTGTTAGACACCAATTTAAAATGTATATTGCACATGCAACAACTTCATCCCAATATTCCTTTGGTAGATTCTTAGCTATCATCATGCTTTGTGTCATTTCTATAATTGTGTTATTCTTTCTTTCTACTATTCCATTTTATTGAGGTGTATATTTTATTGTGAATTATTTTCTTATTCTATTTTCCTTGTAAAAACTCATAAAATCATTTGATATATATTCACCACTGTTTCTCTAGATTTTCACTAATTACATTCAAATGAGAAAGAAACTAAGGTTAAGAGGTTATGGGTTTGATGTTACCCGGATTTAGTGCGCACCGCATCCAAGCCTTGTGGGAGCTCCTCTTTAGCTATGGAAAAAACTCCTGCAATAAGAATGAAACTTAAACAAGAAAGATGTTAGAAGAGGCTATGGTGGACTACCAAGCTAGGTGCTCGGTCCCGAAAGCGTGAAGCTCCTTAAGGGATTACAGTCCACTGTTTAAAGATAAAAGTAGTGTAAAGGAAAAAATGATAAATGACTAAAGAAATAGAAAAGTAGATGATGTGTACCTGTTCCTTGCAGTCTGTGTATCTCAAAATGCTACAGAAGGCTGGCTGAAGGTTCTATCTAGTCTAGATGGGCTGTTTGGATGGCTTTTTGGTTTGCTGGTTCAGAACACAGTCACCGACGTCGGTGGATCTACCAAAGTCAGTCGGGTAAATGGTGCCGATGTCGGTTGGGTTGCCAATGTCAATTTGGCTGAAGGTGCCGACGTTGGTTGGTCTGTTGATGTCAGTTGGGGTTGTCGGCCTTGGATGGCTTTTATAGTATTTTTGAGATAGACAGAGGGGTTTCTGGAAGTTCACAGGTTGGTGCAGGGTTGCAGGAAGGTGAATGAAGTCTGAGGAAGGGTATAGGTAGAAGATTGGTGTCAAAAGGGGTGAGAATAAAGGGAAGGCCTTTCAGCCCCTCCACAGAAGAAGTCAGGCCTCTTGACAGTATTTAAAAATATTAATGAAAACTAATTGACAATATATTCTAAAACACTGAAATGAAAACCAGAGTACTTAGCTTTATAAGGTGAAGAACCAGAGGTGTTGGAATAGTGATTCCTATTGTGGCTGATGTGACCAGTGTTGTGAGCCAATGAAGCGAACACAGATTTCTTCAATTCAGTAGCTCGAGGTCCTCGTACAATCTTTCAATCTAGTCTCTGGACTGATTTTTGCAAAGCTTCAGTAGCCAGGAGAACAATAGTCGAGTTTTGGTGCTTGAAATTTTAGAGTGTGCATGCCCATGTGCGAAAAGGTGGCCTTAGCTCAATGTTAGAGCTTGGCTTATGTAACTAACATCGGCGATCCCGTCAGCATCGGTGTAAAAATATCGACGTCAGTCGCAGGTTGATTGACATCGGCAGAGAGAGAATAAGTAAAGCTCTTTGCCCATTTCTCCACCTACCAAGTACCTTTTCCATTGGAGAACGGTCAAAACAAGGGGTTATGAGGCACGAGAGTTGGTTAGGGAGTTAAGATGGGGTGAGAATAGGTCATGGGTAGTTAGGGTTTGGAGGACCAAGTATCAAGCTGACTCATAGGCTAAGAAACACTCTTAGGGTGAGGTGTCCAAGGTGAGGTAATTAATTTAAAATAAGTAGTTTTTAAATTAATAAGGTGTGCAAGTGTGGGTTAGGAGTGTTAACGTTTAGAAGGGGACCAAGGGGGGTTGACACGATATTGGTGTCTACATTTGCCCCTCTTTGTCTTATGGTTTGTTCTGACAAACTGTAAGACAAAAATAGATGTAGGTTGCCTCAGGTATGGGATGAGGTATTCCCCTTCAAAGCGGGAATCGAGAGAAGGTAATCTGAAATTGGGTGCCGATTTGATAGGCATTAGATGGGTAGGGTGAGGTTAGAGTGTGAACGCTGCAATAGTTGAGATTGCACGTATACCATTTCACTTGATAGGTAGGTCAAATTATCATAAGAAAGGTCGAGGGGGACTAAAATCGAAGTAACCGGTCCCCATCTTATTAGTGGTAGTTGATTGGGTTAAAATGATCAAAGTTGTAGTGTCGATGGTCGAGGAGGACTAAAATTGAAGTAATCGGTCCCCAATTTATTAGTGGTAGCTGATTGGGTTAAAATGATCAAAGCTATAGCTCCAATGGTCGAAGAGGACTAAAATTGAAGTAACCGGTCCCCAACTTATTAATGGTAGCTAATTAGGTTAAAATGATCAAAGTTGTAGCTCCAATGGTCGAGGAGGACTAAAATCAAAGTAACCGGTCTTCAGCTTATTAGTGGTAGTTGATTGGGTTAAATCGATCAAAGATATAGCTCCAATGGGTATCGTGCTCCAAGTATATGGGCTAGGAAGTGCTCCTAGAAAACACGAAAATGTCACAGATATTGGGGATCAACTTGGTCATGATCTGACAATAGGTGTGAGGGGCGCATACAATTTGCTAACTATTTATGAGGTAGCATATACAATCAAAATAACCAAGGCAAAGTTGTCTCGAAAGTGGTCATGGTCTGAGGAGATAGTCGCGATCTCTGAGGTCGTTTATCGAGTCAGGCTGAGATATAAGTGATCTCGAGTGTTTTTTGTTGTGGTTAGGGAGATGTATGTGATCTCTAATGTACCCCATGAGAAGTCTAAGGTGACTTCTATAGTGTCAAGGCTGGTTGTTTGGTCATGATTTTGGGCAGTTTTAGAGAAGACCTATGTTTTTAGGTCACCAACGTCGATTAGGCCATCAATGTCAGTAAGTAGTCTAAAAGATTTTGTAGTCATATCACCGACGCCAGTTAGACAATTGATTTTGGTAATATAGAAAGGCATTATTTTGCCGACATCAGTAGATCATCGATCGATGTCGGTGGCCTAGGGCACAATTTTGCCGACGTCAGCGGCCTAACAAACCCGATAAAAGTGGATTGGTGGCCCACAAAAAGTCATTTGTGACTTTTGAAATGTTGAAAAAGAGAGATCTAAGTTTTTGAGTGATAAAGACCTCTTATTTGTCCGTGTCAGCAGTGCTAGGTGTCAGGGTGTGAGTGGTGAGGAGTGTTGGTGAGTGTTAGAGTGTTTGTGAGTTTTTGGGAGCATTGTGGGCCACCGGTGATTAGATTAAGGAGTCGAGGTAGATGGAGATGGCAGATGCCAGAGGAGGCCCTACAGGAAGACCACCACCATCGGCACCCGTTATACCACCTCGGTAGTGATGACGAGATGAGGTAAGGTGTGTTATTTGAATTTTTGATTGGTTGTGAATTTGATGTTATTTTTGTAATTGTTTGAGTTTTTAGCAATAGATCAAGGGGGAGGTGTATTAGAAGGGTTGGTAGGTTAGGTAGGGTATTTTAGGTAGTTTTAGGAGTGTTTTGGGGGGGTTTTAGGGGTGAAGTGGGGAAGCCCTAAATTTTAGGGCTCACCCCGTTCGGCATTAGGGCCGAACCAGTAGCCGACATCGATAGTGCCACCGACATCGGTCGACAAGTGACTGATGTCGGTCAATATGACTGACATCGGTCACTTTTAGCTGCCAATGTCAGCATGTTAGATGCTGATGTTGGTTAGGTTAGCACAGTCATCATCACCCTAACCGATGTTGATTGCCTCTTGAAGGTTGTTTAAGCCTTGAAAAGGTTGAAAATGATAATTTGGAGGGCCTACGTCGTGCCGATGGACTCTCAAGTGTGGTGATGGGTATATAGGTTTGTTTGATGGGAAAGTGTAAGTCAGTTGCGGCAGTTACGTGGTGATTTAGCTAAGCTAACCCCAGAAGACCCCATGTCAACTGAGTGCTGCCTACATAGCCCCTGCAAGGGGCCTCAAGCTGATGTAGTTCTCCCAAAAAGGGAAAGCAGAGGGTAGGTTATGGATTGGGTTTGACTAGGTTAGGTCATGGCTAAAGGTTAGATGGTTAAAAAGACTAAAATGGAGGTAGTTTAGGATAGGCAGTGAGCCTAGGGTTTAGGGTAGGTAGTGAGCCTAGGGTTTAGATAGTTGGTCCATTAGGTAGATGAATGAATGAATGGCTGAGCTAACCTCAAAAGACCCCATGTCAACTGAGTGTTGCCTACATAGCCTTTATTTTAAGGGCCTTAGGCCAATGTAGTTCTCCTAAAAGGGAAGAAGAGTCAAAAAGGTTGTTAGTTATTTGTGTAACGTTTGCTAATGTTGTTACGTGTGTGTTGGTTGGATGCAAGCTAGGCAGACATTGACGTTGTGAGATCATCTCCCTACATTACTAACGCAGATACGTCGAGACATCACAAGGAATGAGTGGGCACATATGGCCATTGTAGGGCTCGATGGGTTGCAGTAATATTATCGAGTTACCAGGGATGTTAGTTTGATGGTGGGATTGATCGAGCGGTGGGATCATACCACCAACACCTTTCACCTGCTGATCAGAGAGTTGACTATTATAGTGGAGGATGTGTACCAGATTTTATGGTTGCCAATACACGGTGCAGAGTTATATGCATGCTCAAGAGAGGATCATGACATTCATATGGTTATATTGTTTGGGGAGCACATTGTTAAGGCGACCTACCATTCGGCGAGTTTTGCCTATGAGTCTATTTATGCTGCTGATGAGGATGAGCATCGACTAGCCATCCTGATAATGATTCGCATCATTGTATACGCCCTTCCTGATGTAGATGAAGGGAGATTCATGATCTTAATTATTTTTAGCTTAGTTATATAGGGAGTTGTGGGGGATCAAACGGTGGCAGTGGTATATCTTGTGTGTGGGCCACCTCCTGCACTATTGAGCTTACGATCATATCATGGTTACACGACCTCTTGGCCTCCGAATAGCGATCCAGGATGGCTTTAGAGTTGGTTTTAAGTGGTGGTGAGAGGTCATGGCACAAACACGTGTGGATGCCATCGTCTGATATATTGAGTATTATAGGGGGTATTAGATGCCCTGATCCCAGTGGATATCATTTGGAGGCCGTACTTGTTATATTTGGTGTTCAGAGGTCAGGCAGAGCAACTAGTGGGGGTTCAGAGCCTATGATGGGTAAGGGGCAAGCGAGCTGGAGAGCTCGAGAGAGTTCATGTTGAGAGAGTGTGGTGCCAGTATGGGCTGTTCCAGGATGTACCACCTGCTCTCCCATAGTATAGATGTGATGATATTGAGGTGCCCCTCCCACTGCCAGAGGAAATAGAGTAGCCAAATTTTGAAGAGATACCCACATATCTAGGTGTGGTAGATCTGAGGTGTACGATGACCTACTTGTCTTGGTGGGCAGGTCATTATGCTGTGATTTAGAGGGGACCACCTCCCAATCTGTAGGCAGTTAGTAGAGAGAGGGATGTCACCATTTAGGCGAGAGATGTAGCATGAGCACAGGTGGCAGTGCTTTAGGGACAAGTGATAATTTTGATAGCATAGGTGGTTGCCCTAACAGGGTAGGTTACTACATTGCAGGGGCAGGTGGTTGCAGCCCAAACACAAGTATTGGCAGGGTAGGGTTTTGGAGGGTAGGGCCCTATGCAACCGCCACCACAACAGCTAGTGCAATAGCTAGCTCAGCCACCACCAAAGTAGCCACTGCAGCCACCAATTCAATAGCCACCTCAATAGGCAGTGGAGCAGCCACCTCAGCCACAGCCATAGAGTTTTCTACAGGGCATGGCATCGAGATTGATGGGTCCACTGCAGATTGTGCCTATATCTAGGTATAATGTTGCATTGGATGAGATATCATATTATGAGGGTGTCATCAGGGAATTTCTGTAGATCCAGTGATATTTTGAGATGCTAGCTCAGCAGAGATCTATGTCGCGTGCCATTGCCTCCAGTTCTCGGAGACGGCAATGGTTAGAGGGTGGAGACGATTCGACGTCTTCACGACCACCACCACCACCACAGCCTTGAGGTGTTTGTAGTTGTTGAGGTGTATATATATACTGGCTTGCGCGTTGTTGACGTGAGATGTACATACATTTTGAGAGAGGCATATATATATTGTCATGTTTCAGATATTTTTGATGTATACCTTCATTTAACAGTTATATATATATGAGATGTTTGAGATATTGACATGTTATGGATGTGACTTTGTGTTAGTTGTTTTGGTTATGTTAGTGTTTTTAGCATTTCCCATATGTTTAATGGTACATGCTTGAAATGATGAGTGTATGATGATGTTATAGCCATTTCCATATTGTGTGATGGTGTATGCTATAACATAGGTTATGTGGTTTTTCATCCTTAGCAATTTTCCATGTTGGTGATGGTGTATGCTAAAAATGAAATGAGTTTATTTATGCTTCAGTAGGTTTCCATATTGGTGATGGTATATGATTGACATAAATTACGTTTGGTTGATAGTTTCCATGTGTATTGTTTTCCATAGAAACTAATGTGAATGGGCTATGATAATTTATATAACATAAATTGGTATTTGCATTAAATAAATCATGGTGTTATGTTAGTGGTTAGAAAATATTTTGGTTGTATTTTATCAAAAACATGTGATGTTATTTATGATAAAATTGAGTTGAATGTTAGGTTCATAACTTTATAGTGAAAATTATGAGATGACAATATGCGAGCATATAATTTTAAGACACTGCATCCTAAAAGATAAACTGGCATGTGACAAAGGTGTGTAAGAAGTGAAAGGCACATTTCTCTTTCATTGACAAGGACCATAATGATAGCATAGATAGGGTTTTTGCAAATAAAATCACCGTTCATGCATTACGTCGTTGACCATTGGTTTTTGTTAGAGAAGTACCCTAATCACTTGACGTTAAGTGAGCTCCAATCTCTTGGGTATTTTGGGGTGATTATGTGATATGTGAGGATAGCGTAACCCTTTTTAGCAAGGATAACTTTGCCCCTTTTATAGGTGACCCTGAGAATGACTATAGGCAAGTCCATGACTTAATAGTTTGTTAGTCAATTTTTTTTTTGGGAGACTAATCAATGCGGGAAGTCTACTTGGGGATGTTGTTTTTTGTTTTGTGGTCATGTGAAGCTGATTGATGCGGGGAGCTTCTGAGAGGGTGCTATTTTTGTAGAAAAATTTGGGCATAGCCATCCTTCGAGGGAGTGGTCTATATTTTGCTTTGTATGTTTTGATTTCTTTGAATAGCTGTCTTTCAAGGGAGCAGTCTATTAATTACAACAATAATGTAGTTGTCCTTCGAGGGAGCAGTCTACATTTATAGTTTATGACCTTTTAATATTTTGTTAGGCATCCCAGTTTTATGTTTTTTTGTTAACTAAACTTTTAATCATGGGCTAGACTATAGAGGTTTAGGGGTTTTCCTTTTATTAGGACAAAGCATTAATGCTTAAAAAAAGGGTTAACTAATTTTTGTAGGAAAAAAGGGTTGAAAGGAATAAGAATGAGGATGACGAGGGTTGTTCAAGGGACGAGCTCAAGTTAAACATCAAGTGAATGATTACTTGGTTAACAGTAAAATGGTCATAGATGCAAGGCATTAAGGGGCTCAAGTTCTAGCTGGACTTCGAGAGAAGATAGACGATAAGTGCATGATCCATACTTGTACGTTATTATATAAGGTCCGAGCCAATTAGGAGAAAACTTGCCTCATTTGCTTCTTTCCATATTGGTCACGTGTTGGTTTTATTTAAGGATGAGATCTCTGATTTTGAAATCTCGCTCTTTCAGATTTTTGTTGTAGGCATGCTTGATGCGATCTTGGTAGATATGAAGATGATTAAGAGCGGCAAGACGACGTTCATCTAGTAACTCAAGTTGTGTTAATCAATCTTGATGAAATTAATCTTTAGAGAGAATGTCATGCAAGGAGATGCAAAGAGAAGGTATTTGTACATTAAGAGGCAAGACAGCCTCGGTTCCATACACTAAGGAGAAAGGTGTAGCACACGTAGGGGTTCGGATGCTAGTGTGGTAGGCCCACAAAGTGAAGGGAATGTGAGTGTGCCAATCCCTTCCAGTGTCATTGACCACCTTCATTAAGATTTTAGTTAGAATTTTGTTAGAAGCTTTTGCATGTCCATTTGCTTGTGGATAGTAAGGCGGGGAGAAGCTGAGTTTGATGCCAAAAGCATCGTAAAGCTTTTGGACGATTTTGCTTTTGAAAGATTTGCCATTATCAGTGATTATCTTGTGAGTTACACTGAAATGATAGATGATGTGGTGGTTAATGAAGTCAACAATTTTGTCAGCTTTAGTGGAGATAAAGAGAACAACTTCCACCCATTTAGTGAAATATTCAGTTGCTATGATAATAGACTAATATCGAAGAGATGAATGAGGGTTAATCTCACCAATTAGATCTAAGCCCCATTGTGAAAAGGGCCAAAAATCCTTAGCAAATTGTAAAGCGTGGCTAGGGACGTGAAGTAGGTTAGCATGTTGCATGTTGCTGGCATTTGATAAAATGCCAAACATAGTCACTGGAGTCTTGGTTAAGAGTGTGCCAATAATATCCCAAGCGGAGGATACGCTTTGCAACTGAGTTACCACTGAAATGTCCTCCACAAATCCCATCATGGACTTGTTTGATGGCATGAGATGCCTCAATGGTGGTTAGGCATCAGAGAAGGAGGCTGTCAAAACCTCATTTGTAGAGAAGACCCCCTAGCATGGTGTATCGAGTAGTACTCTTGATAAAAGCCCACCGTCCATTGCTAGAGAGGTCAGGAGGAATGATAGAATAAGTCAAGTAGTCAACAAGTTGTTTATACCAAACATCATGTGAACTAGAGTCGATATTGCCAACAAAGTTGATGTCAGTTGAGATATATGAGGGTAACGCTAAATGGTGTACCATGACATAGATTCTCAAGGAAGCAGATGAAGATGGGATGTGTTAGGTGAGAGAGGCCATTGTGTCAGCAAACTTATTCGTAGAGTGAGGAACGGTTTGCAAGAGATAACGATCGAAATACACTAACAATCTGTCAACACGGTGTTTATATCATTGCAAAACTTCATTTTTACAAAGATATGAACTGTTAATCTGATTAACGACTAGTTATGAGTTGTCAAAGATATTGATTGTCTTAATGCCCAAGAAAATGGTAGTTTGAAGCCCTAAAACTAAGGATTCATACTCAGCCATGTTATTGGTGCATTCAAAGTCGAGTTTTAAGGATAGAGGCATGGGCTCACCCTCGTGAGGGATGAGAATGACCCTTGCACCCCCACCGAGTTGACATTTAGATCCATCAAAGAATATTATCATTTGATAGGAGATGTCATCGGTGGATAGTATGGCGATAGACTCATCAAGAAATTCACAGTTAGAGGGTTGGTCATCAAGTAAAGGGGCATCTGCTAGTTGGTTAGTGATCGTTTGCCCCTTTATAGACTTTTGTTGAATGAATTCCAAATCGAACTCAGCGAGAAACATGAGCCAACGAGCCATACATTGGTTTTGGTATGGATTGGAATGCATGTATTTGAGAGGGTCGGTGTGGGTGATGACGTAAGTCTTGTGGTTGAGGAGATAGTGGAGGAGTTTTGAGGCAGCAATGAAAAGTTTTTCGATATGAGTATACCAAGTTTCATAGTCAATGAGCGTTCAGCTTATATAATAAACTGCCTACTCACGATGTTGTTCGTCTCGATGTGCGATCATGGCACCTAAGGAATGATCTATTGCCGAAATGTAAAGATAGAAGGGTTGGTCGTCTTTAGGTGGAATAAGGACTAGTGGAGAGATAAGATAGTGTTTAAGAGCCTCTTGGCAATCCTTATTCCAATTAAAGAAGACATCCTTCTTGAGGAGGTGATGGAAGGGTTGGCATCAGTTAGATAGCCACGAAATGAAGCGATGAATAGATTGAAGCTTCCCTTACAGGCTACGAAGTTGTTCTAGGTTAGTTGGTGGGGGTATCTCGAGTATGGCTCGAATCTTAGCTGGATCTACCTCAATGCCAGGGAGAGACATGATGAAACCCAAAAACTTCCCTGAGAGAACCCCAAAGACACATTTCTTGGGGTTGAGTCAAATGTTATATTGTAGTAGGCGAGTGAATATTGTTTTGAGAATGGTTAGGTGGTCATGGCAAAGTTTGGATTTCCCCAACAGGTCATCCACATAGTCCTCCATGATTTTGTGGAGGAGATCGTGAAAGATATAAGTCATGACATGTTGGTATGTAGCACCTGCATTTTTGAGGCCAAAAGGCATGACCCTATAGCAAAATGTCCCCCATGGGGTGATGAAGGTGGTTATATATTGATCTTCTAGGGCAATCAAGATTTGGTTATACCCTGAAAACCTGTCCATGAGGGATAGCATCTCATGACCAGCCGTAAGATCAACAAGTTGGTCGATGCTTGGCAAAGGAAAGTCATCCTTTGGGCAAGCTAGGTTGAGGTCACGATAGTCAATACAAATTTGAATTCCCCCTATTGTTTTTGTGACAGGGACAATGTTTGACACCCATTGCAGATAATCAATGGGTTGGATAAATGAGACGGAGAGAAGACATTGAAGCTCCTCTTTGACAAGGAGTGTGACGCAAGGATGCATCCTGCGAAGCTTTTGCCTAATAGGCTTAGCTTCACGGTTCATGACGATGTTGTAGATGATAATGTCGGGGTCAATATCGGGCATATCGCTATAGGACTAAGCAAAGGCTTTGCTATGATCTGTAAGGAATGTGGTATAGTTGATTTGTTCTTGGGCATCTAAAGATTGACCAATCTTTAAAATGTGAGGAACATCAAAAGATGGGAGATTAATGTCAATAGTTGATTCATTTAACATAATCTGTGTTTCTGAAAGAAGTGATCATTGTATGAAGGAGTTGTCTGCACCCATGTAGGTGAGTATGGCGTCATCGTCCAGGAATTGTATAGTGTTGATGCTAGAAGATTAATTGTCTATCATGTCTGGATAAATGAGAGGAAGAGACCTTGATGCCTCACCTAGTTGATAGGTCAGAGGTTCCAAGTGAATGGCATTTATGAAAAAAAACTAGGAGGGATGGAGACCATCGACTCCGTAGGTGAGGGTGGGGGAATAAGCGAGGTTGGAGGAGAATGCTCTATGACAGTTTTGTGGTGAGGGATTTTAGAGGGTTTTGTAGGTTCTTTGAAACCACGCCATGTCGTTTCTTGGCATTTTTGATTACCTCATTGTTTGGAGGCTGAATGGGCTTGTGGGGACCTTGTTCATAATGCCCAAAGCCAAAACCCTTCCACGCACACCTATGAAGATAGGTGTGAGCAAAGCTAGGGTTGTCGAGGAAGGATAAATTGCAAGTGAATAGTGGGGGTGATGAGAGAGGATTTTCAATAGTAGGAGCCCGATCTAGCCCTCCATAGGTGAGATTAGTTTGGAGATCAGGAGGACCATATGGGATGACCATTTTGATACGAAAGTTGTAGTTAGAGTGGTGATGAAGTTTTCCATATTCCCGTGGAATTTAGAACATGTCAAGGGTAAGCAAATGATACTCCCCAAGTGAAAAGTGCTGGAAGGTATCTTCCATAGGATCTTTCATGGTCACTTGGGGAGTAGGCATAGGTGTGACTAGTGTCTGCGAGCTTGTCGAGGCTTCCACGAGTGGAGGTGGTATTTGGGTGGATGTTTTCAAAGGGATGAGAAAATCATTAGGTCGGTAGGTCGTGTTACATGTTTTAAAGGGGGAAGGGTCAACAGGAATGACATGAACTTGCCCCTCGTGTTCAAACTTGACACAATGATGCAACGTGGAAGGGACACATGTCATGGAACATATCCAAGGTCATCCCAATAGCGTGTTGTATTAGAACTCCCTCTTGATGATATAGAAGATTTTTGGAATTGTACGTGGGCCAACACGAACATGCAAGACCATAGTGCCAATGGTAGTGGTAGTGGCATCATTGAAAGAATGAAGAATTGCATCAATTTTTGACATGCAGTTCTTCGGAAGGGCTAGTTGATCATATTCGTGGGTAGAAATGATGTTGATGCTAGCACCTCCATCAATCATAGCCCACTTAACATAAGTTTGATCAATGTAAGCCATGATAAAGAGGGTGGGATCCTGATCTTCTAGGTTATAGGCAGGAATCTCAAAATCACTGAAGGTGACGGAGGCAATGGTGGGTAACGATTTGACTAAAGTAGCCAGTGGCTGGGGGTCTTCAGGTTGGACCTCCACTGCCTGTAAAGCTTTGATAAAGGCTTGGCGATGTTGTGGAGAGCTTTATATTAGGTCATACAAAGATATCTTCACAGGGGTTTGGTGAAGTTGTTTCACCATGGAGTCACGAATTGCCCTCGAGGATGTTGGTTGAGATGTGCCCAAGATAGAAATCTTGGGCTTTAGTGGTGGAGAGGGCTTGGTGAATGGATATGTCCAAAGGGTAGAAACCTACTCTTTTCCTTTATCCTTTAGGGTTTGGGACCTGGTGGCCACATTAATAGTGTTGATTTAGAATAAAGGGGGAAAAGGTGGTAGAGGGACCATAATCTCGCGTTGGGATCCCGATTCAAGTGAGGAGGTTTGGCAAGCATGGGATGGTGTTGGTAGTTTGTCAAAAAGGTGGTCAAGAGAATCTTCAATGAGAAGGGTGTCCTTTTCTAGGTGTTGGTGAATGACAACCTTAAGAGCGTAGAAACTCTCAGTATCATGCACAAGTGTGTGATGATACAAGCAGATTTGAGTGTCATCGAACCAAGATGGTTTTGATCTGAGAGGTCGGTATGGCTTAATGGGTGAGAAAATGATGCTAGAAGACTGAAACAATCAGCATAATAGTGAAGCATAAGAACCCACTAATGGGTATGTGCTCATTGTTGCAATAAGGGTTGACAACTTCTATTTAGGAGTTGTAGGGGGAGTTTTTCGTACCACTTTTTTGGTTGGTGGTGTGGCCACACATGTAGATGGCACTTTCTTGATGAGAGGTGTCAAATTTCTTGGAGGAAATATGTTTTTGATAGGTAGAGGGAGTAATGGAGGCAGTTTGTCTTTGTGAGGTGTTGGAATAGGGAACACTCCTATTAAAGTGGAAGGATGTGGACCCAAGATAGAGGGCAATGGTGAAGGTGGGGGAGGAGTAGACCGACGTGGTTTAGCATCTTATTTTAGTATGGTGCTAGGACCACTACTGTGTGGGGCGAGGTTCAAATCTAACTTCACTTGTGGGTGAGTTAGGTTTGATACAGGGCAAACACTGTGAGATCTAATCTATTTTAGCATGGTGGACGCATGCGAGGGTTTAGATTTAGACGTGGAAGGATGAGCTTCTGATGATTTAGAAGTGGAAACCCGATCCTCATCAAAGACTTTGGGGTAAATTGTCGCAGAAGGGTTGGCGTATAAGGCGAAGTGGGATGTGTAGGATAAGAAGCCATAAGTCACTCCCATAATGCCTCATACTCTAGGTTCCTAGAATGGAGGAATCCTAAGTTTTTTGTCAATCAAGAGAAGGGTTTAGATGACGTCGCATGAGACCTTACAGTCGGTCCTTCGAAGGATTTGGGTGATTGCAAGAGTGGAAATGTGTTGGACGCAGTGATCTTGGGCCAAAGGCAAGAGAGAACCATCACCGGATCTTCCTCAGCCGAAGTGGTTAAGGTGGCGAGTTCTTCTCTTGGTGGAGAAGGGATTGGAGAATTTGGCTCTTCAAGTGGATAGAGCGCAAGGATGATCATGCCTTCCACGTGTGGTCTAGGAGCATGGAAAGTATGATCCTCCATTGGTAATAAGAAGGATAAGGGTGGGGCCACTGGTGTTGGTACCATCAAAGCATCCTCCAATATGGAAGAGGTCAAAGTAGACTCTCCTACATGTGAATGTGGGGTGGATGGAAGACTATCCTCCATCAGTGAAGGAAAAATAGGAGAGGAAGGCTCCTCTAAAGGGTAAAGTAGAGGGATGATGGCCCCTTCTACATGAGGGCGTGGGGTATGAATGGTAAATTCTTCCAATGGTAGAAGAAGAGGGAATGTGGGGGAAAGAGGAATAGGTAATACGAGATTCTCATGAGGTAGAAGAATGGGTAAAGGAGGTGTTTGATGTCGTGGGGGTGATACAAGTGAAACGGGTTCATCCACGCGAGGAAGAGGGCGAGGAAAAGGGAGCTCTTCATTGCGTGGGGGTGATATGGGTAAAATAGGCTCTTCTACCCATGGTGGAGAAATGGGTTGACCAACCTCTTTAGATTGTGGGAGAGGTTGGATAGGAATGAAAGGAAAGACTATGTTGACCGTGCATATGTTGCATTCTTGAGGGTCATCGACCATGGTCTGAACATTGTTCTGACTTGAGGGATGGTTAGGAAACAGTTGCCTAAAGACATCTATGTTTTGGTTGGCCGATGCATTAGGGTTATCCAAAACAAGGTCCCCTTTGTCTAACATGTCTTGAACAATGTTTTTTAGGGTTTTGCAAATATTTGTGTAATGACCCTTGACACGATGATAGTTACAAAAATTGGTTTCCCTATACCATGCAGGGATGGCTCATGAGGGGTCAAATTGGACAGGTGGTCAGATTCGAGGGAGGTTGAGGACTCCCTACTTTACTAATTTATCCAATACGGAAGCATATGATTCTCCTATTGGAGTGTATCGTCCCTATTCATACCATTATTGGAATTGTCTAGTGATGTTTTGCGAAGTGGAGGGCTCAGATTGGTTAGTTGTGGTAGAAGATGGTGACCTAAGGACCAAAACATTCGCCGATCCCTTGGACTTGGGGTGGGAAGATGAAGGTTTGGAAGAAGAAGGGTCATTGGGTTTTGCATTGGTATTTTTGTTACGCAATTTGACCTTGTTTTCTTCGATTGCGTGAAGTTCAAGCTTTCAGGCCATAGTGAAAGCTAGAATGTTTCTCTAGATTTTCACTAATTACATTCAAATGAGAAAGAAACTAAGAATAAGAGGTTATGGGTTTGATGTTACCCAAATTTAGTGCGCACTGTATCCAAGCCTTGTGGGATCTCCTCTTTGGCTATGGAGGAAACACCTGTAGTAAAAATAAAACTTAAACAAGAAATATGTTAGAAGAGGCTATGGTGGACTGCCAAGTTACGCACTCGATCCCAAAAGCGTGAAGCTCCTTAAGGGATGACAATCCACTTTTTAAAGATAAAAGTATTGTAAAGAAAGAAATGATAAATGACTAAAGAAATAGAAAAGTAGATGATGTGTACCTATTTCTTGCAGTCTGTGTATCTCAAAATGCTACAGAAGGTTGGCTGAAGGTTCTATTTGGTCTAGATGGGCTGTTTGGATGGCTTTCTAGTTTGCTGGTTCAGAACACAGTCATCGACGTCGGTGGATCTGTCGAGGTCGGTCGGGTAAATGGTGCCGACGTTGGTTGGGTTGTCGATGTTGGTCTGGCTGAAGGTGCCGACATCGGTTGGTCTGTTGATGTTTGTTGGGGTCGTCAGCCTTGGATGGATTTTATAGTATTTCTGGGATAGACAGAGGGGTTTCTGGAAGTTCAGAGGTTGGTGCAAGGTTGCGAGAAGGTGAATGAGGTCTGAAGAAAGGTATAGGTAGAGGATTGGTGTGAAAAGGGGGTGAGAACAAGGGGAAGGCCTTTTAGCCCCTCCATGAAAGAAGTCAGGTCTCTCGACAGTATTTAAAAATATCAATGAAAACTAATTGACAATATATTTTAAAACACTGAAATGAAAACCAGAGTACTTAGCTTTATAAGGTGAAGAACCAAAGGTGTCAGAATAGTGATTCCCATTGTGGCTGATGTGACCGGTGTTGTGAGCCAATGAAGTGAACACGGATTGCTTCAATTTAGTAGCTCGAGGTCCTCGTACAATCTTTCAATCCAGTCTCTGGAATGATTTGTGCAGAGCTTCCGTAGCCAAGAGAACAATAGTCGAGTTTTGGTGCTTGAAATCTCAGAGTGTGCATGCCCATGTGCGAAAAGGTGGCCTTAGCTCAATGTTAGAGCTTGGCTTATGTAAATGACGTCGGTGATCCCACCGGCATCAGCATAGAACTGACAACGTCGGCTGCAGATAGACCGACGTCGGCGGAGAGAGAATAGGTAAATCTCTTTGCCCGTTTCTCCACCCACCAAGTGTCTTTTCCATTGGAGAACGGTCAAAACAAGGGCTTATGAGGCACATGAGTTGGTTAGGGAGTTAAGATGGGGTGAGAATAGGTCATGGGTAGTTAGAGTTTGGAGGACCTAGTTTTAGGGTAACTCATAGGCTAAGAAATGGTCTTAGGGTGAGGTGTCTAGGTGAGGTGTCCAAGGTGAGGTAATTAATTTAAAATAAGTAGTTTTTAAATTAATAAGGTGTGCAAGTGTGGGTTAGGAGTGTTAACATTTAGAAGGGGACCAAGGGGGGTTGACACGATATTGGTGTCTACAACCACCTCGATCAGTTCTCAATGTTTTGATATAATATCCACTTTCGTTTTCAGCTTTTGCCTTGAACTCCTTGAAAATATCAAACACATTTGATTTGTATTTTAAGAAATAGACCTAAGTCTTGTTGCTGGAATCATCAATAAATGCCAAGAAATATAAATTTTTATTTATGGATGGCGTTTGCATCGGTCCAAAAAGGTCTAAATGAACTATTTCAAGTGGATGTCTTGTCCTATAAGATTTCCCAACTAGAAATTTTTGTCTCTGTTGCTTTGCAAGTATGCAACTCTCACATTTTGTTTTGAGATACTTTATTAGTGGTAATCCATATACCATTAATTTTTTATACAACAAATGCAAACCTCTAAAGTTTAGATGTTCAAATCTTAAGTGCCATAACCAAGATTGATCCTTCAATGAAATTTTAAATGCTTCTTCAGCAATTGTTTGCAATCTTTGAGGTTGTAAACATATTTCACTTTGGATCTTGAGAGGAAACATTATATTCCTCGTCATTTTAACTTTTGTAATTAGCCTATTGGTTGGTTTTTAATCCAAAATCACACATTCACCATTCTCAAAATATATCCTATATCCTTTATGCACCAATTGACCAAATCTTATCAAATTATGTTGCAATCCAAGGACATAGTATACATCGGGAATATGCTTTTTTTCACCTTGTTTTTTTCTTAAGTTAATTGATCTTTTTCCCATGAATGATACTTTGTAATCATTTCCCAACTTCACTTTTGATTTTAATCAATCATCGGTTGTTGCAAATAACTCCTTACTTCCACTCATATGATTGCTATACCCACTATCCAAAAACCATACTTCCTTTGAGCTCTCATGTGCAACATTACATGTTATCCAATTTGTGTTCTTTTCACTAGTGCTAGGCTGGTTTTCATTTATAGAATTTGTCTTTTGTTTATTCATATCATATTGATTTTTTCTACATTCAGATGCAAAATTTCCAAATCTTTTACAATAATGACATTGGATGTTGGACTTATCATACATTTCTCCTTGATAATGGCTATGAAAAAAGTTGGTGGCTGTTCCTCTTGATGGTGTGAAAGATGTATGTGGGCTTGATGTTGGTCTATTTTCAGATTGATGAGATTCTCTACCTCCTCTTGGTGAAAATTGACCTCTACCTCTTTTGTAATCTGATCTCCCTCTTGTTTTCTTGATTGAAAGTTGAGTTTTGAATGCATTTTCCAATGAAGATGACCCTAAACGGTTTAGCCTTTGCTCATGTGCCAATAATGACCTTATTAATTCATCCATTGATCGCTGAGATAGATCCTTAGATTCTTCAATGGCCACTACAACTGAATCAAATTTTGCAAGCGAGTTTCTGAGCACTTTTTCTACAACTTTTTAGTCTTCTATACTCTCACCATGAGTTCTAATTCAATTCACAATGCCCATTACATGTGTAAAAAATGAGTCTATATTCTTTGATTCTTTCATATGAAGATTCTCAAAATCTCTTCTAAGTATTTACAATTTCGCAGTTTTAACTTTACTTGTATCTGGGTATTTCATTTGCAGACTTTTCCATTCTTATTTGACCTTGTAGTCGCTACAACCCTTGGAAATATTAATTCCTCCATAGTTTGGTGGATGAAAAACAATGCTTTGTCATCCTTCCTGTTTTCCTTCAATAAATCCTTTTCTGCGTATGACAATCCTTGAAATCCCTATTGATTCACTGGTTTAGGAAACCTATTTTCAACTAAATCCCAAATATCTTGTCAGCAAAATAGGGTTATCATCTTTATGCTCTAAAAATCTTTTTTTTTTTTTTCTATAAAAAAATGGTATTTGAGGTTGAGAAATGCTTCCACTAATCCCTGCCATGGGTTCTCCAAAAACTAATCTCCTTATTTGCTATCTGTTGTTAAAGTTTCTCCTTCTCCCTTTTAATACTCTGTTTCAACTAATGGCTATGCTCCTTAATCTCTGCTCTTATGCCCAAGATTTAACAACAGCTCTCTCTAGTCTACAAGCTGGTGGCTCTAATACCAAATTGTTAGAAACTAACAGCTCACAAGCTGCTCTTATGCTAGATTGTTAGAGTTAAACACACAGGGAAAACAAGGGAAATCCAACAAACAAACACAAACACAGTCAAAACAAAAGACAGAAATGTTTAACTGTTCTTCTTATGCCAAATAATACAATTTTCAATTGTCTATTCATACAGAGCTGCGCTGCTCTATTCTGCTGCCTATAAAGAGAAAAGGGCAGAGCTTCACTGCTTATCTATTTGCCTTGACACACTAAAAACAGAGCATATTCACAAGGACCAATATATTACAATTTTCTTTTCTATCGCAGGAAGTCTCTCGAAGCATTTTGAAAGAGAGAGAGAAAATGAATTAAATGGATTCGGTGACCGTAGCAAAATATCATAGTGCAGCTGTAAGACAGTAAAATAATTTAATGCAAAACTGGAGAAAGAAGCTGCGGTGGAAGTGATGTGGCAGGGGAGATTAGATATGCTGAGCTGGATGCCCATGTCCGCCAACACATATACTTTGCTAACATCAAGCTTTAACAACATACCTTTTGATGGTTGACTTTCAATGAATGAATTTTCTCAAGGGCAATAATGTCTCCTCCTTGAATATTCTTTCCTCGCACAAAACCTCCCTGCTAACAAGAAATGCACTCAAAAATAAAATATTCCATGCAGAAGTAGATGACCTTAGACATTATTTTATAGATTGTGTTGCACAAAGAAATCGGTCTAATGTCACCAAATGAAAGTTGTCTGTCTCCTCTTGTAATGAGGGGGATGAAGCTACAATAGAGATCAGGATACATTTTAACTTTCATCATATATTATTCCACAACACTCACTAAATTAACACCAATGATTGGCCAAGCAGACTGGAAGAAAGCCACTGGAAATCCAGCCGATACTAATGACTTATCCTTTTGCATCAAAAATACTACTACTGTTACCTCTCCCTCGTAAAAGAGAGCTGTAGGCATTAAGTTTTTTTATGTCAAAGCATTTCATTCTGAGCAATCAAAGGTAAGTTCGGAGGTGTTTTCTATGATCACAAGAAATTTGCTTCGGATTCTCAGTGACAAGGAGACTATGCCCTTGGTGGTTGTCAAATTTGTGTGCAGTGAGTTTTAGCATGATTTGATACAAGCTTTGGAAGGTTTTGTGTTGGAATCCCCTCTCATTTATTATTTTCTGGGACAGAGCAACTGGGACACATTCCCTTCTGTGTGTTCCAAGAATTGGAGAGTCGACTCATGAAGTTGACTGAATTTGTTTGCCACCTGTAGAAGCTTGGATGGGATAATAAGATTTACTGGGAGAATCTCTTTCCTCCTTTTAATATGGACGAACTAACAGCTCCTCTGCCTCAACTGTCAAAAGTCCTCAACTCTTTCTCTTCGTCAATGATAGTGAGGGTTGTGAAATTTTTGGTTAGATAGTGTGGAGTTTCCTTTGAAAACCATTCTTCCAAGAAAGGAGACTGGTCGGGTAGGCGATCCTCCATTTCTACCAGTCACAAGGGTTCCTCGGATTTAGTATTTACTTTTATCTGCATCTGAGCTCTCGAGTGGCAGACTTGGGGAGGCTTATTTTGCAATCAGTCTTGGAGTTTACTTCACTAGTTCTAAAGGAGGTCCCCCTGAGACTCGTCAGTTGGTGTTGGATGACGAACCACCTAAGTGCAGGAGACTTTATGATGCTTCAGTCCTGAGCCTCGAGTTTGGTTTTTCTGGTGGTCTTGATGTGAGGGGTGGTGGTGGCTTTCATGGTGCTGGAGATTGAGACTTAGAGATTAGGGTTGGAGTTGGCTTTAATCCGTTTGACAATTCTCCCACTCTATTTACAGGCACTATTGATATGGATTCTGAGTTGGTTGATACTGTGGATGTGGATACAGTCGGGCTATTGAGGTCTTTCCCACATTGATTTGGTGGTATGCTTACAAGTTGTTTTTTATAATGTTGATCTGTGTGTAATTCACGTTGTTTTGTTTTTCACTTGTTTTTTTTCGGTTGTTGTTTTGGGCTTCATCGTGTTATCTTGGTGTTGTCTTATCGTTGGGCTTCTTGAGGTGTGTTTTGGGTCCCTCTTTGGTTATTTTTGAAGCTAAAGAACTGGCTTGATTGTGGATCATGGTTGTACTCCATGTTTCCCTCTGTTTTGTAATATCCCTATTTTTATGTATGAGCAAGGGATCTTCAACCTTTATTATTTATTTATTAATTAATTAATTAATCAATTAATTATATATATATAAAATGATATAATGATAATATTAAATTAAGTCATATTTATATTTGATTTGCTTTTGTTCTAATAAGTATGAGCACAAAGATATCCAATGTGACATTGTCATTTAATTAAATCCTTTGTGTTTTAGTGTTAAATTCATTTTAATAATAATTACATTCAATTTATTTATTTTACTATAAATGGAATATAATTGAATATAATATAAATAATTTAATTATATAAATTAAATGTATTCGTGTAAATACATGAGGTGGCAAAACTACAATAACTAGTGTAATTATACTACTGAATATAAAAGAAAATATAATTTAGTGTAGGCTACACTATCCTGGATAAATTGGCCTCAAGGACCACCACCATAAAATTTTCCTCTAAACAGAATCAAATGTGTTAGGATTTATCATCTCTCTTTTAAAATAGTCCGAAATATTTCAATATGAAGTCATACAAAGATATAAAAGAACTTCTAAACATGCTTTTCTATGAATTTACGACATAATAACCCAATTTTATTGGATTCAATTTTTTTTGGTTTACCTGAATAAATTTGTTGTTCTTGTTATTATTGTTTATCAATTTTAAATATTTATAAAATTATACATATATTATATATATTTTGGATTGAATTTTTCTAATTTGTTTTAAAAATTCTACAATTTTGGATTTTTCCCCCTCCCAAACGGATCCGCATTTCCGAAATTGGCAACTACGATTTATAGACTCAGGTGTATGTCATATTGAGATTCTTGGAAATTATGGTAATCTGATCATCCATCGTCTTAATTATGCTTTATTGGTTGAAATTTTCATTGACTTAGTCTGTCGCCTTGAATCCCAGTAGAGGATCAAAATTAATACCATCCAAAATAAACGGTTTGTAAAATGGATAGGCCCTCCAATTCTTCATACACATGGCCGACAATCAAATGAATATGCAGCTGCATACACTATCATTAGAAGGTCAATTTTGTAATGCTATCCAGCCAGGAAAAAGACATGGGCATCTGATGGCATGCCTATCAACTCCTCAACAGCGCCATCCTAAATGTGTGTCTCCCTCTACCTTCCCGTCAATTCACAATAACGTAAAATCAAATATGTGCCGTCCAACATACAATGAAACTAGTGACAGAATCAAAGAAAGTCAGTTTCACGATATAATTGTTAAACATAGGAATCAGATGTGAAGCGGCTTGCACTCCCAAAAATAAACATGACCACAGTACTTATACATTATATATGTCCTGTACATGTCAATGATAATGGGCGGTAATTTCAAATTTTAAATCAGTTGGAAAACCCTGCCTTTCCTCCCAGTGGTAATTAATTTGAAATTCAAACCACTCTCTGGGTGCACCTCTGCTTCGACCAAACATTACAATGAAGAGGAGGGAGAGGATAGATATGGGTGAGCAGAGTACAACACTTCCAGTAGGATGGATCAGTTTTGGATTCAAGACATGGAGAGCAGGTTGATGGAGGATCATATTCTGCTCCTGGTGCTCGGCATACCAGATTGCAAGATGGAAAAAGGAAGGCAAATGGGAATCTAAGCCGTGAGGCTGTCGGTGGTTGGTTGGAATAGCAGATGAAAATCAGAGAGGTTAGGTGAGGCATCGATCCAAATCCCATAGAGAGCTCAGGGAGCTCGATGCAAATTAGAGATCTAAAATAAGAAATAGCGAAGAATAACATTGAACACAACCAAACACTATTTCAATACATAGGTTGTGTGGAGGAAATCCACGTAGGGTAGATGCAAGATGGAGACATGTAGCGAAATGCATGAAGATGCAGGTTGTGTTAGAGGATCTACATTTGATGGTGGTTTTTGAGATGTTACTGGTAGTTTTGAGGGTAATTGTTGACGAGGAAAGTTGAGTGAAATGAAGTCGACTGAGATATGCATAGAGATGTGAAGATCGAGTCATCAATCGAATGGATGGGCCGTTTAGTGTTTCCAACATTCAACCATCTCCACCTGATCTAGAAGAATCATCATCACTGCCTTCATTGTCACTATTACTAGAAGTGCCACCAAAAAAAATTAAAGGTCTAGAACAAAAAAGCCTACGTAATACAAGTATACAGCCTACGTATTCCCCTTGCAGATATACTTTAGAGGCAGATCTATGTATTGTAACCCTTGGAGGGGGACTGGTAGTGGAAGGTTGGAACCTTGGTCGGCGATATGAGGAGAAGGAACTTCGAGGCAGTTGGAGGCCTATTGAGCTCAAGATTGTAGAAACTAAAAAAGCAGAAAAAACAAGAACTGAAACAAGAAAATAAGAAAACACCCAGATTGCTACTGCAATTTCTTGAAAAATAAGATTTTACTGATCTTCAATTTTTCTTGCTTACAATGCTGCGCCCTTAGGGTCTTTAAATAGATTTTGAATCCAAAAATAACTGAAAATAAACTGATCCTTAACTAATCTTCTAACTGCTTAACTAACTGATTGTTAACTACTTGAACTAACTGATCTCTAACTATCAGTTAACTAACTGAATGTAAACTAATTGATTGCTCAATTGCAGCTAACTGTTTGCATGCATGAGGAGTGGAGAAATTAACTCCAGTTCATCTTGAGTTTCTAACACTCCCCCTTAATTTTTACCACATACAACTTTAGCATTTACAATGCCTAAATTTTGTCATTCTTGCCCCAACTGCTTTGCTAGTCACTGCCATTGATGACATACATCTCTTCACTCATTCTGTCTACCAGCTTCAACTAGGATGCTTTTCTTTTGTAGAATACACTGCCTCTCATGTGGAATACACCGCCTTGATATAGCCTAGATTGAGGCTACGAACAAATACAATTGCTCAATGAGCATTCACTCAGCGTTTAAGACTGAGGAGTAGCCTGTCGAAAGGCTATCAACGGACATGCTTATGTCCAACACTGCAAGCTTCTTGCTTGCTTACCTTTCTTTCACCTAATGCTTAATTGCTCAGGTTTCCTCCCAGGACTCTGCTGGGTTCTTCCACGTTGGTCTAGATTTGCCAATGATCGGCCTGATCTTCAAACACTTTGACAGCTTCACTCGTTGTTCAACACACACACTTTCACAACTTCATTCACTGTGCAACTCGAGCTTTGCGAAGCTCTTACCATCTCTCACTCACAGAGCTCTCCACGCTCCTCTTTCTCTTCGCCGCTGACCTTGGCAGTCTTCTTCCAGCTACTTTGCTTTTTTCAACACCAGCTGGGGCTCCTTCATATCGACTACTGGAAGTGATCCTCCTGAAGGACGAGCTACGCGAGCTCCACTTGTTGAAGTCCCCTTCCATGACAACGTGTATAAACTGCGAATCAATGCATTTACACACAAATAATGGCCCATAAATAGAATCATCGTTGGCAATCTCACATTCATAAAATGTGATAGTACATTTATGTAATTTTATAACCAAGCGCTTCTCCTTTTGGCTTCTGCAAGCCAAACAAACTCTTCTTAACCGATAGTTGACTGCTCTTCTTGGCAGTGCTTTTCTTCAGCTATCTTTGCAACAATGATCTCCTTCACTGACCAGAATGCTAGTTGATTGTGTCCCTACGTTGGCTTCTATCTTCCAACGCTCATGCATAGTCTCTCTCTTGAGACTAGCCACACCCCATTCATGGCTTAGCTCTTACTGCCTTCCCATGATCAAAAATAGATTACTGTGCTCGGCTCCCCTGATCACACCTCCAACTAGGTGTTACCTTCCAATAGTTGCTTGGTGTTCACCATGATTCTGCTGCGTTCAATCTCTTATCTGCAGATTTTCGTTCAACCTTCAAAACATTATAATAATCAACGCCCATCTTCAAGTATTCAAACACAGAACCTTCTCAATAATAACAGTCTCCGTTGAGACGATATCAGAAAAAGAAATTGAAGACGTTTATTGACAGAACAAAATCACGTTGCCGTTTGCTGCTTGAAACCCTCTGCGAAAAGAGGCATATAAACACAGAAAAGAAGGGTCTAGGCCTTCCCACGATTCTACTGCAGCTTCTGCAACAAGGCTACAATCTCTTTTGGACAGTAGCAGTGCTCTTTTCCTTATGCTGGTTGTACTTTTTTTTAATCTCCTCTTTTTGAGCAGTTGTGCTTCTGCGCACTGCTCTTCTTTGAACATTTAGAAGTTGTTTTTGCTTCTGTGCCTCTGAGTGCAGGGAGCGATCTATTCTTCTTTTTTTTAAATTTCCACCATCTACCATCAAGGTTCTTCAATGCTTCGTTGGTCTTCTCTTTCTTCCAACTCAACGGGCACTTTCTCTACGATTTGATTTTCTAGCTCTTCTTTGCTATGTTGCAGATCTTTGACCCTTTCTAGACTGCTATCCTGTCGATCTCCTGACAACACTTCTGGCTATCTCTTTGCATCCCTCTGCTTCACACCTGCGCTATTTCCTACTGTTAAACAACAAAACTCTGCTATTCCTTTCTTCTCCTTGGATCTTCTATCCAAGGCTCTGATACCAATTTGTAGAAACTAAAGGAGCAAAAAAAACAAGAACTGAAATAAGAAAATAAGAAAACACCCAAATTGCTATTGCAATTTCTTGAAAAATAAGATTTGATTGATCTTCAATTTTCCTTGCTTACAATGATGAGCCCTTAGGGTCTTTAAATAGATTTTGAATCCAAAAATAACTGATCCTTAACTAATATTCTAACTGCTTAACTAAGTGATTGTTAACTACTTGAACTAACTGAATGTAAACTAACTGATTGCTCAACTGTAGCTAACTGCTTGCATGCATGAGGAGTGGAGAAATTAACTCCATTTCATCTTGAGATTCTAACAAAGATCAATCTAAAAAACAACATGTGATGGCGAAAGCAAGACCATGTCTCACTACACCTTGCTTGGCCTTCAACGTATATAGATTTCATTTGAATGGATCTCTTGGAGAGATCTTATGAGAAGATAAATTCATTCACATCTAGATGTAAACTTAGGGATGGGTTTCAAAGACAATGTTGACACCAAGTTTGGTCATAAACAAAGAATGAATGTTGAGGCAGTGTTGAGTAGGGTTGATCTAGATCTACGGGCATGATTAAATGATGGAAAAACCATGTGCTAAGTTGATAACAATATAGCACGGTTGTTGATTTAAATTATGGTAATGGTAAACTCCAAGCTGAGTTATTATTGCATAATGTAGGCCAGTGAGGCTGTCGAAAAGTAAATAATGCAAACAGTTGTGGAAGATCCAGTCCTATCAAGACTAAATAAAACACTCAAAAACTCAACCCAGAAACTTGAATTTGAGGAAATCAAAGACCAAAGCAAAAATATGCAAGGTAAAACCCTCAATGTATGGCCTGGTACAACCAATCTAAACCAAACATAACCAATACAAGAGAAGATTGTATATCCTGGGCTGAGTAATAGCTACTTGGAGAGGCTTTGATACCATGACAAGGTGCTCAATGCACTCACCCAGGGTCTCTCTAATAGGGCACTACCATAAAAAAAATATTTTCCACATACACAAGCACTCAGACATTGCACACATAAAGAATTATTCACAACTTGTGGTCTTCAATATTTTACAACTATGGAATGTTCCTATAAATAGGAGAGATAGTGAGGTGGGACATTCCATAGTTGGTATGATAACATAATGTGCACACACCAAATTAGGACTCAACACAAGTCCCTAACCAATTTTAACTAGTCTATTGAGCACATTAATGTGAACACACCAACAAAACATAGGTGGTCAACAAATTCCTAGAGGGTTATCTCCATTATTTTGCATTGGATAAACATGGAAGATGGGTTAATTAGCTTCCAATAGTAAAATGTTGGTATAATGCTTCCTTCCATATCTCATCCAAAATGTCTCGATTTTTGGCACTACATGGTTACCATCTCCCATTTTTCACCTCATCCTTGATGGTTCAACCAAAGGTTCAATTTATTAAAGAATACATTCAACACCAACAAGAGGTACTAGCTAGTTTAAGAAAAAAATTGGCAATGGCATAGAATATATTGAAGCAACAAGCAGATCAAAACCATTGTGAGAGGCATTTTGAAGTGAGTGATTGGGTTTTTGTGTGCCTAAAAACATACAATAAAATTTATGTAAACCAAACAAAAAAAGGATAATAAAAATTATCCTAATTATTATGGCCCTTATCCAATCTTGTAGAAAAATAGCAGTGTCACATACAAAGTTGGACCTACCTTAGTCTACATGCATACATCTAGTATTTCATGTCTCATATTTAAATAAGCTATTTTAGTAGAGTGTTGGCCCAAATTGAGTTACCGAAGCTAGATGAGGAAGGCAAAGACATTCTGGAGCTTGAGGACATCTTTAAGACACACATTAAAAGGCTATGAATAAGGGATAATAAGGAGCATTTGATCAAGTGGAAGAATCTAACCAATGAGGATGCAATATGGGAGGGGGTAAGTACACAAAGTTGGGGGACAATTCTGTGGACATTTACCTCAATGTGATTGTGTTAATTAATAACATGATCATGTTAATTAATTAATGTGATCACATTACTTAATGTTACGCTAGGGATTATCGAGCCATAATGCAATCAAGTTATTTAATAACGTGATTGTGTTATTAAATAACGTGATCATGTTATATTGAATAGTAACATAATCACATTATTAACATTAATATGATCACACTAATAACATGATTTCATTCCTTATGTCCCCCAAAAAAATAGGGAAACCTGAATGCAAAATTTATTCATTTTGCATTCGCATTTCCTCCTCATAGCATGCTTTGTGATCAAATTTTGTGCAAATCAGTGCTAGGATGTGCCAAGAAGTGACATAATTCACCCCATAGGCTTGATGATAGATGATGCCATTGCATAGGAGAGGTAAGTCATCAAAATATCTTCTATTTAACCCTAATTTTTCATAATTTTCATTATTTTTAAACCATGTTTTTAATTATTATTTGTTTTTTTTAACATCCCATCATGCTAACCCTCCCAAGCCTTCACAAAACCATTTGGTTGCTTCTCCTCCTAACCCTCCATAAAACCCTATTGTTCTTGTCAAAATAGGCCAGTAGGTGATCTTTTGGTAGAGTGAGCACACAAGATTCTGCAATAATGATGACCTTGTTTGTATTCAAAAACATGCAAGAAGATGTGCAACAATTACCTTTTCTATTAAAATGCCTTGCTTAGCAATTATCTACATGGCACTACTTACTTTGCACTAATCAACTCTTTGATTCTTGGTTAATTACAATAACATGGTGAATATGAATATAAAGGAGTAGGGGGAGTTAACTCACTAGATAACTCATGATAGAACTAAGTGTAACTCACTATGGAACTAACTGTAACTCACTATGGAACTAATAGGAGAACTCACGGTGGTACTTAGTAGAACTCCAAATGGAACTCTAGCTGGAACTCACCCTCTCACCCACTTAACCTCATATCACACTTAAGTAATCTAAGTTATAAGTGTAGGAATTATCCATTTAATAATTAAATGAAACAATTAATATCCTACACCAACACCCCCCTTAAGCATAGCTTAGGTGGGTAGAAAAGAAAAGATGGGTCCCAACAACAAGCCCTAATGAGGTACCCATATACAATGCAACTCTCAATAAGTGGAGTAAAATGAGAAAATCCAATGGAAAAAAAACTACCCCACAAAAGAGAGACAAATAAAAGGAGGGAATAGTAAGCCCACTGCAACACCCCCCTTAAGCATATCTTAGGTGGGCTATAAAATTGGGTCTCGATAATGAGGTTTGATGAGGTACCCAAATACATAATGATGATCCCAATATCTTAAAAAATGTGAAAGATGTGTGCCTCCATAAAGAAAAGAGAGAATGCATATGTAGAATGTCGCATGGAGAATGTTGTAGTAAGTCCCTCTACAATAAATGCAGTCTCTTCCTTTTGAAAGAAAGAAATCACAAGCTGTCAAACTATTGAATTCCCACTCAAGTGGAGTGTAGATAGGAATCATGATGTATATCTCTAGAAAATGTTGAAATATCTCTCTGATAATGCTTAAATATACCAAACTTTAATCATATAACACAGGATCAACTATAGAAGATGGCAATGTAGAATCATACAATGAAAGAGAGAGAGTAACCAAAGAAGAAGATAGACATGGAACATTCACTAAAGGAATGTCTATGTGAAGAGTGGAGCATGACTCACCAACTGAAGAAAGAATGTCCACAGGAAGAGATGAGTCATCAATGCTCACAATAGGTGTACTCATACTGAAATTAATAAAGTCCTCAAAAATGCAAGTCTGTAAAGGTTCTAAAAGAGCATCAATATGCATAGGAATGGAAGTAAAATATGCAATAGGACTACTAAGGTTTGGAAAAATATTATCCTATAGTGGGGGCTCGACACAAGGAATAGCACTATCCACCATGGATGTATCATCATAAATAATTAAAGTAGGAGGTGAGAATACAATAGTCTCAGAAGAGACTATAGGACATGGATGAGGAGGTGTGACATAAATCTTAGTAGGATCATTGAAAAGACTCTATAGGATGCTCCAAATAGTGTATGGACACTTTTTATATTCCACTTGGCAATGAATATCCATGGAAACATGTAGTAAAAGAGTGTAAAAAACCTTATCATAAGTATTAACCCACTTATCATACTGAATAGGATCAGTGGGTACATGAATCTATCCATTTATAAATGAAATATGATTCTTACGTGTGAGCAAGTGTTCTGTATAAACACACCCTGAAGCATAATTATCCTTCCTAAAAAAGATCACTGGAGATGAAACAACTCTCCTCATTTGAATTCTCTCAAATGGGTTCAGTATGGTTGATAGAAGACACCAAAAAAGTGCACAATTACACAATATACTCTGCAATAAACCCTTAAAACACCCTCATAAAAGGGACATTGAACACAGTTGAAAATATGTCTAAGTGAGAAATTAGTGATGGAGTGGGTAAATAATGGTGCACGCTCTAGAGATGGACTTCAGACTGGGCCAAAAATAAGTCCATATAGATGAGAGCAATCAGTGCATAAGTATGTTGCAGAAAGTAGTAGGTCCTAAAACCCCCTTCAATATGGCACTTTATAATTTGAGTGTGTTTTAAAAAATAAAGTAGAACAATGGAAGGATGATAAAAAATATGCACTTTTGAAAGAAGTGGCACTCAATTCTAAGTTTCCAATCAAAAGTTATAGCAAAATACATTTTCTATCATTAATGGCTTATTTAATAAAAATTGCACTAAAAGTTTAAATGCTCAACAGGTTTAAATACAAAGCATGTTGTGTAACCACCCATTGGAACTGACACAAAATTGTGGACCTCCTCACATCAATAAAAGTTAAAAAACACCTGCCCAGTCACCTTTACGTCTACTTTTTAAAAAAGGCCTCTTACAAAGGGTTTTTAATAAAAATTTTATGCAAATCTATTTTAAAAAGAAATAAAACATGCTTTAATTCTTTAATTCTTTTTAGGCAATATTTAGTATTTTTGACTAAAGCTATGAGAAAATAAGATAATTAGGTGCAGTTATGCATGCAAACAAAAAGACCAACTCAATGTAAAAAAGACCAATGCCACCATATGCATGCACAAAGAGTGGTTTTAATAGGTAGTTTGGATTCTATCTACAATCTTCCTTCTCTCTTCTCCTCTTATTTGCCTCTACTGGTGACGAGTCAAACTCACACTTAGTCTCATGTTAAACATTTTGCTTACCAATGGACCATGTAGGATAAGCCTAGAATAAGTAGACAAGTAGAAAAGCATTGAGGTGAGATTACAAGGTAGAGTCTAAGGGATTGCTTTGAGATGTTGCATGCATGCCTAAATCCCCAAGTCAAACAATAGTTCTGAAGCAACAAGTAGTAGTGTCCTAAAAAATCCATTGAAAAATCTACACAGGCTGTGGAAGCTCCAAAGGGCCATTCAAATTTGGAGTGTAGATATCTCAAATTATCTATAGAAGTTCAAATTTCTAAAATTTTAGAAAAATCATGTACACAGGTAGGCCATGTTTTATCCCCTAACTTTGTGCACTTACCTAGGGATGCATAATTCTTGTAGAAACATCCAAACTTACTCAACATTGAGGCAAACATTTCTTTGAAAGGAAGGGGCATGTTACACCCTTAACCTATAACATGTATAAGGATATATGTGGCTGATTTTTGGCCTGCATAATGTTTTACCTTATCTTGTCACATTTTTCTATGTTCTCATCTTATTAGTAATGTCAAATTATGGAGTAACCATAGCCTTAGTAGCATATAAATATGAGGTAGTGGTTCATATTTTAGGATCATATTACTTATTATTTTCTTATTGAAATGTTTTGGAGGTTCCCTCTCAATGTTTTTGAGTCCTATTTATAAAGTATTTTGATCCACTATCGACAATTGGTTTAGATTTATAGATACTAAATTCTGATTTTATATGGCATCTCAATTCTGTACATTTGAAAAATATCAATAATGGATTTACCCTTTAGTTCATGTCATTCCCACTACAAAAAGTCTCGTATTATTTATCTCATTGTTCCTAATTACTTATCCTATAGTCTAACCCCAACATTCTAATTATACAATCACCTTTAACCAATAGTCTACATAAAACCTAATATCTATCCTACACAAATAGTTATAGATTCTTAACTTTTTTACCCTAAGGATAATATCGTTCAATTTATGACACTAGTGTCCCAAATATGATGCTATTGTATATGCCTTACGAATCATCAAATTTGAAAATATATCAAAATGTATGGATCAACCTATTTTTCTTCTTTAACCTTCCCATGAGATTATTTCAAAAGGTGTGGTATAAATACAAATAAAATCTTATTCATTATTCATTTAACAAATATTAATAACAAGTTGTGATTTTGATGTTGCACTTTGCCTCTACTATGCATGTACTTCTAGGGTTTTGATTTGAGTCAACATCTTTGTGTCACATGGGAATGAAGGGTACTGCCTTGGGTAGTACCTATGGGCCCCTACCCATGTTAGGCATTGAAAGTCCCAAGAAATGGCAAAATGTTTTGGTGGGGTAAGAGGACCTTTTGCTTAATGGTCAATTAGTTATCTTTGTGCAAAAGGAAAATTTTGAAGGGGCAACCCTTGTGGTACCAGATGACCTAGTGGAGAATATCATTGGCCCCATGGATCTCACTCTTGTGGGTAAGTTATTTTCTCTTTGACCTAATATTGAAATGGTTTGAAAATGGGTTTCCAACTATTGGTATATTAAGGAAAGTGTGATAGTTTGCACTATGGCATGAGGTCTTTTATTATTTTTATTTACCAATAAAGATGACATGCTAGCTATTTTAGTAGGTGGGTAATGGCCCTATGGGACACACATACTATCACTATGTAGTTGGTAGCTAGGGTTTGATCCTAGTGCTGACCTAAATTAATCTACCCTAGTCTAGGTTAGACTTTTAGGATTTCCCTTAGAGTACTGGGATGAATCATTTTTTACTTCCATTGATAACTCTTTTGGCTATTTTTTTACCTTGGATAATACCACTAATGCCAAATCCCAATTTGTCTATGCTATATTTTGTGTTAATGTGGAAATACACAAATCTCTACCTACGCACATTAAGCTGAACTCTAAGTATGAGGTCTGGATGCAACTAATACTCTATGAGAATGCTACCACCTTTTTCCAACTTTGAAAAAAGAAGGGCCATTTGATTTCTCACTATAAGATCAAGAAATCTGAGGAACCCACAAACCAAGAAAAAGAGACAAGTGATTCCAGTCCCATAGCGTAATCTATGAATAAGAAAATGGAGGATAATGTAGAACTCAATGTAGAACTCTAGGTGATGGAGGGTAATAGGGAACAAGATCTCCAACAATTTTCAAAAGAGAGTCTCTCACCAAATTTTGAAGATAGAGAGATTCACAATAGAGCTGATGAGACCCATTCGGAGGAGAAGTTGCAAGCTTCCAGTGGAAACCTTAGGGCCTAAAGAAATGTTTTTGATGATCTTCTCCCTTAGGAAAACTTTCAAGCTTGGGAGTCTATTCCAGATAAAGAAGTGATGATCTCTCAAGCCTCTCCAAGGAAAAATTTAGCTCCTCTTTCCCCTGAAGCAAGGTCTAATAGAATTCATAATGAAGAATCTTTTAAGGGAGGGATGAACTCTCAGATATCTCTGAGACAGAACTCAAGTCCAACTCCCCTTACCCCTGGATCAGGGCCCAATGAAACACATAGTAGCTAAGAAGAGTGGAATACTCCAAAGAAGAGGGATCGTAAGTTGAAGAAGTTTTTTGATGTGGGAATAAACCCCAAATTAGGAAGGCCATCATTAAAGGAAACAAGGAAAAGGGAGGTAGCTAGGGAAATAACCAGTGGAAAATAGAAGAAACTAGAGATTCATTCTCAAAAATTAATCAAATGAGGATTTTGTCATGGAATATGAGGGGTCTTAACAACCCTTCAAAGTAGTATGAGGTTAATAAGTATATTATAGATCAAAAAATAGATATTCTATTACTCTAGGAAGTTAAAATGTCTGAGAAAAGCTTTAAAATGATTGCTACTAGAATTTGGCCCAATGCCATCTACTATATCATCCCTGATACTGGTGCCTCAGGGGGGATTAGCATGATGTGGAATAAAGCTAGGGATGGAAGTATGTTGACCTTCCTTAATAAACATTGTCTTGTGATTAAATTTTCTTTGCCTTCCTCCAATTAGACCTTTGTCAATATATATGCCCCAAACACTAGGGTGTTGAGGAAAACTCTTTGGATGGATATACTTGCTCACCTTTCCTTTATTCTGACTCACATTGTATGCTAGTGGGAGATTTCAACACTGTATTATACCCCTTTAAGAAGACTAGGGCATTCTTGACTACTCAAATAGTATGCTTGACTTAGCTAAATTTATTAATACTTTTGGGCTCTTCGATACAGAATTGCTAAATCCAAATTATACCTGGACCAATAGAAGAAGGGGAGATCAAATGATCCAATTTAAGCTGGATAGGTTCCTCATCTCCAATAATTGGGATAACACTCTCACCCTTAAACTTTTTGCACTCTCGAGGACTGTCTCTGATCATAATCGTATTATGCTAGATTGGGTTGAACAACAAAAAAGGGGACCCTTCCCTTTCATATTTGAAGTGATGTAGATCAAACACCAATATTTTAAAAGTCTTCTTTCCAGATGGTGGAAACTCCTAGTCTAAGGCACCCCTATGTTTAGACTGACCCAAAAACTCTTGCACATTAAGAGAGAGGTCTGAGGATGGAATAAGCATAGTTTTGGGAACATGTTTTCCCAGAAGAAGATCATCTCTAGAGATTTGGCTGATATTGAAACTAGAATATCTCAAGGGGATTTTTTGAATGATACTGCTCAAATAGAAAATAAATTAATCTTGGATTGGAAAAATCACATGAATATAAAGGAGCTCTTTTGTAAACAAAAGTCCAAAATCTAGTGGCTCAAGGAAGGAGATCGTAATAATGCTTTTTTCTACCTCTCATCTATGAAGCACATAAAATCTAACACTATCTCTAAAATGTGTATGGAAGATGGTAGATAAATCACAAATGATAAGGAAATTGGTAATCAGGTGGTTAGTTTATTTTATAATTTGTTGTCGAAACAACCTATCAATGTTGATAATAGGTTGATAGTAGATCAACTCCTTAATAATATTCCTAATCTAATTTTTGAGAAAGATAATGCTAACATTTTAAAACCTATTTTTGAGGAAGAGTTTTAAAGAGTTATATTCTCTATGGGCCCCTTTAAAGTCTGAGGCCATGATGGTTTCCCTCCAATTTTCTTATAAGAGTTCTGGGACATTGTGGGATATGATGTTACAACTATTATAAAATATTTCTTCAGAATGGAGAGGCTCCCAAAATAGCTCAACAATAATTTTATTATTTCAATCCCTAAGAAGCCCAACACTGAGTTACTTTCTTATTTTAGACCTATTGGTCTCTACAACATTGTTTACAAGATATGCACCAATTTAATTATCTACATATTCCAACCCTTGCTGGATAAAATCATTTCCTCTTCTCAAAAAGGATTTTATCCTACAAGACAAATATTGGATGTTGTTATTGCCACCAATTAAACTATCTACTCAATGGATAAAAGCTGGATCCCAAGTATGGTTCTTAAGCTAAATATATCCAATGATTATGATATGGTCTCTTGGCAATTCTTATTTAAAGTTATTCAGAAGTTTGATTTCAATGAAAAAGTGACCCTCCTTATCTGAGAAGCTATCACCACTACTAAGTTCTTGGTTCTTATCAATGGGGTTTCAAGAGGTTTCTTCTCTCCCACTAAAGGCATTAGGCAAGGGGATCTCCTATCCCCCTACCTCTTCATCATGCTGTCTAAAACTCTCAGCAGGTCTGTTCATTCAAAAATCAATTCCAGGGAAATATTTAGGATAGAACCAAACTCTACTCTCCCACAAATGACTATGCAATAGTTTTTGGATGACACCATCCTCTTTGGGATCTCTTCAGTGTTAGAAGGTCAAATCTAGAAAAAAACTCCTCAATGACTATGCCAAGACTTCTGGCCAATACATCAACTTCCAAAAGAGTAATGTCTTCTTGTTCAACACTTTGGGGGACCTTCAGAGGATCCTTGGATGTGCAGCTACAGATTTACCCTCAATATACCTTGGTCTCCCTTTAATAGTCAAGGAAGTAACTTTTGGTTTTTAGAATAGTATCTTAGAAAGAACCCAAAATAAATTGGTGGGATGGAAAGGAAAGCTCTTGAACAGTGCTAGAAAATTTTAAATTCTTCGGGCCTCCCTTTAAGGTATCCCCACTTACTTTCTCTCTTTTTTTAAAATGCCCAAATATCTTGCTAACAAAGTGGAGTAGATCCAAAGAACTTTTTTGTGGACAGAATTGAAAGAAAAAAGAGATTGTCCCTAGTCAAATGGGAGAAGGTCTGCCTCCCTAAAACTAATGGTGGTCTATATATCAGAAATATCCAAAATATGAATAAATCCCTTTTATCTAAAATCAATTGGAATCTTGTCAGCAAGAATAAAGACTAGGGGAAATCATGAAAGCTAAATATTTATAGGGATCTGATAACTATAACTTCCTTTATCATGAGGGTCTCCCACAAGGGTCAGTGATTTGGAATAAAATGATCAAATCCAAGAGCTTAATCAAAAAGAGGTTAAAGTGGGAACTTGGGGATGGTACTCTCATCAACTTTTTTGAGGATACATGGTTGGCTGACAAAGCTCTTTCCACTCAAGAGGGCAATGAGGTAGTTTTAGGTATTACTAAATAGTTTTTTCATACTAAAGTTTGTCATTATATCTAAGAAGGATATGGAATCAGACAATGGAAAAACTTGCTTGAGTGCTATAACAATCAACCTAATCTTCTCCTTCAAATGAATGTTATACAATATAGGCTTTTGGGAGCTCAAATCCCCATTTTTATAAGACTAGATGAGTTACTTTAGACTACTAATAAAAAAGGTCTCTTCTCAATCAAATCTACTTATCACCTACTGATTGAGGACCACATAACAAAATTTGGAGGAAAGTTTGGAATCATAAACTTCTCCCAAAAGTCAATTTTTTCTAGTGGGTAGTGATCCATAATAGAATTTTGACCCAAGATAATCTTAAAAGAAGGGATTTATATTTGGTCAATAGATATGTCATGTGCCTTAAGGAAGAGGAAACTATTCCTCATCTGATTTTGCATTGTGACTTTGCTAGAGAAATTTGGAGTAGAGTGCTTTTAAATTATGGGCTAGAATGGTTTTGTAATAAGGATATTAGGGAAGTCATTACTAACTGGATCCCTCCATTCTCTCAACCTTAGTTAGTGGAGCTTTAGAACCAAACCCTTCCCTTTATTAGTTGGACTCTATGGAAGGAAAAGAACAATAGAATTTTTAAGGAGGCTACCAAAAATCACTCTCAGGTCTACTATTCTCTCTCCAAGATCCTTATTGAAAGTGTGACAAATTCTCATGTTAAGACTACTAACAAACCTCTCACCTAGCATGAGGAAAGTATGGATTCTAATTAGGGGATCCTTAATCAAATCCCTACCTTTGATAACTCAAAGCATCTTTAGTCATTAAATACCAAATGGACCCCCATGAAGTCTGGTTGGTTCAAATTAAACTTTGATGGGGCCTCAAAATCTAATGGTAAGTCTAGTGGTGGTGGGGTTATCAGGAATTATAGAGGGGAGCTTATTTCTACCTATGCAAGGGGATTAGGTTTCCAAACTAATAAATTTTTTTGACGCCTCAGTGCTTTTATGGGGTGTTAAACTAGCGGTCACCTTAGGTATTCAGAATTTATAAATAGAGGGAGATTCTAAACTTA
>JARHVA010000081.1:3897500-3920000 GCA_037957365.1 Torreya grandis
ATCTTGAGGAGTTTAGATTGTTATTAGTTCAACTTTCCATCACAAAAATGATTGTTTTGAAGTCTATTTGAAAGAAAATAAATTTTAGGTGACATGACTTTACTTTCACTAGAGCTTAACCTTAAAAATAATGATAGATATTTTAAGATTCATAATCTAAAATGATTTGGACATAAAGGGTAAATTATAATTTAGGAAAAACTATCAAGTACAAACACTTTATGATCTACTTTGATAATTCCAATATATTATTTAATAGTGATAGTTATAAATAACCATTTCCTTCTCAAAACTATTACTTAATAAGATTTTTAAAAAATTGGTTGCATATTTTTTGGTTATTAATATTTCTCTTGAATTGGCTTAAAAATTAGGGGTGTTATGGGTGGATTTTTAGGGAGGTTGATGGTAAACTATTATTATGCCATTTTTTTTTGGAGTGGATTTTACTCTTTTACTATTATTTTGATATTTTTTTTGTTTCCTCAAATGCCTCACAACTTACCTCACAAAGTGTAATTCAATATGAAAAAAATTACCCTCTCTTTTCCACAAATGCCTCACAACTTACCTTCTTTATTATCATTTTAATCACAATGGATATTTAATTTTTCTATTTAATTAATAAATTAATTATTAATCTCTTCACTATGATATATCTAAATTCTATGTATTTTATGATACTGAAACTTATGTTAGTTATAGTCTATATATTTGACATTTTAATAAATATTATATTCAAATAGAATTGTATTTATATTTATAAATATATATTTATAATTATAAATGTATATTTATAATTTCAGGCTCCATAAAATACAAATAATTTTAATTAAAAGTTGTAACATAAATTAGTATAAATATCTTAAATATATCAATCTAAAAATTATTAATTTTTAATTATTTTAATTTATATACATTTTATAGTTCATCATATGAAGTTCTATTTTTTATTTTCAAGGATTAGAATCTTGTAAAACCCTTTTGATTAATAAAAACTATTTTTATTTACTTAAGAGTTATTTAATTTAATTAAAAATTATATTATTTTATTTTCAAATTATTTGATTTGTTCAAACATTATTTACTAAAGAGATATTTTTATTTACTTAAGGAATTACTTTATTTTACTTTAAAATTATTTTAAATTTACTATTCAAAAAAATACCATTCACTATTTTGATAATACATGTGTTGTTTTTAAAAAGATTAATCTAATAACTATAAATATATTTTATGTTATATTAGTTGTAGTTTTTTTGTTTTTTTGTTTTTTTTTAAAATATATATGTAAAATGTTATATTAGTTGTAGACAAATACATGTATATCTTCTTGTTCTATTCATAAAATGTGTGTTCCTTTGAGTAAGATTGTTTTTATGAGACCGAACATTGAAAGGGTTGTCGCTGTTGGCTGTTGATACACCAAGATTTGAATGAACCTATTGTTGTTGGCTGTTGTTTGGGCTGCAATGAACCCGTGAGATCTCGATGCTGGGTCGTGCCAAAGGAGATACTACTGTTGGGTTGTGCCACAGTTTGATTTGAAAGTCAAATGATGATGGGTCTTCCATGGAAATTTTGATTCTGGCCTTTGCAACTCATATATGTTATGCTGGGCCGCTTCTAAGAACTGGAGTCAAGCAAGGCAGAAATAGGACTATGGAGTATTATGATGTACATGATACAAATTTATCTCCAAATGCGACTGAATGGCAGAGACTATTGAATTAGATAGGGCTGGAGAGGAAGCCCACATTGATTTTGTGACTTTCAAGGAGTTCTATGTTGTAGACACTGCTTTGCCACTGACTGGAGCTATTATTGTAGATCTATATATATATATATATATATATATATATATATATATATATATATATATATATATATATATATATATATATATATATGCATAGTGCGATGGGGGAATTGTGAGGAGTCTTTTGGTCTTTAAAGAGACATTCATGGAGGCTTCAGACGTTCTTGGAGGCTTCAAAGAATATTGTCCAGATTGTAAAAACAAATCCAAGTGACATTTTATTTTGTTTGAAATACATCTATAATTTAGTCCTGTTTACAGAGATGTCTGTACAACAGTTGATTAATATTTTGTCAAAAACATATAATTCATGCCCTATTGTCAGTTGGAGGTCTGGCACTATTAGAAAGCACAAGATGTCATTTAAAAAAAAAAATAGAGTTTAGTCTTGTATGCTAGAGGTCTATTTCATCATTTTGGTATCAGAGCTCAAGGGATTGTGCACAATCTAAAGATCCAAGTCAAAGAGAAGAAGAACGTGATTTGTGAAGGAGAGGCAAGATGGCCATGAGAGTTAGAAATAGAGGTGGAGCTAGAGGAAGGAGACCTAGAGGATAGGTTGCACTAGCAGAAGAGATTAGGAACCTGACAGCTAGGCTACAAGACCTAGAGATGGCTCAAAGAAGAGGCACTGACATGGGTGCAGTCAGTGATGGAGAAGAGGAGCCACCAGAGGAGGAATTTGTGGTGGAAGAAGAAATAGTTGAAGATAGGTTGATTAGAGCCATTATGAAGGTGAACATAAAGCCAAAAATGGATGTTCCAATGTATGAAGGTAATTTGAATGTGGAAGAATTAATTGATTGGATTAGTGCATTAGAAAAATACTTTGAGTATGAAGGAATTGAAGAAGATGATAAGAAAGTCAAGTATGCCATGACAAGGCTAAAGAGCCATGCATCCCTATGGTGGAATGGAGTGCAAGAAGAAAGAAGGAGGAAAGGGAAGCCAAATATCAGAAGCTGGGATAGAATGGTAGCAAAAATGAAAGGTAAGTTTATGCCTAAATATTATCAAGCCAATCTTTTTAAGCAATTACAAACTTTGAAGCAAAAAGAGATGTCTGTAAAAGAATACATTGAAGAGTTTTACAGGTTGACTATAAGATCAGGTCATATTGAGGATGACACAGAAAAGGTAGCTAGATACACTAATGGTTTAAAATTTTCCATTCAAGATGAGATTAGTCTTCTCATTCCTAAGACAGTTGAGGAGGCATATCAATTTGCCTTGAAAGCTGAGGAGAAGATTGCAAGGAAACAAACATCCTTCTCAAGAAGAAGGGGCATGTCCATCAGAGGTAGAGGATTTGAAGGAGGTAGAAGACATCTGCAAACATCTCAAGAAGAGGCCAACAACTCATAAAGTTCAAGAGGTAGCTATACACCAAGAGGAAGAAGCCCATACCAAGGATATCAAAGATGAAGAGGAAGATTCATGGGAAAATGCTTTAGGTGCAACAAGTATGCAGGACACATGGCATATGAATGTCTAGAGAACCCTTCTACCAGCCATGAAAGGGGCGTACATGTGACCCAAAGTGAAGGAAAAAGTGAAGAAGTTGCAACAGCTTATGAAGATACCCCAGAAGAAGGTGAGTCTCTTTTGATGAAAAGAATCTTGTGAAAGCCAAATAAAGAAGTTGTAGAACCACCTCAAAGGAAAAATTTATTTAGAACCACATGTAAAAGTAAGGATAAATGCTACAAGGTCATCATAGACAGTGGGAGTATTGACAATCTTCTATCAACTGAGATGGTGGAGAAACTAGGCTTGAAGAAGGAGGTACATCCTACACCTTATCAAGTCTCTTGGCTACAAAAAGGACACAAACTCCTGGTAAGTGAACAATGTAAAGTAGATATTCAGATAGAAACATATAAGGATCAGATTTTATGTGATGTCATGCCCATGGATGTATGTCATATCTTGCTTGGAAGGCCTTGGTAATTTGACAGGAAGGCCATGCATGATGGAAGGCAGAATACATATATGTTTGAAAAGGATGGGATCAAGCATACACTCACACCATTGAAAGAAGAGGCTGTTTCTGTTTTAGGATAGAATTCTAAAGTATTGATAGTGAGTGGTAAAGAGTTTCTACATCAAATGAAGAAGGAAAAGGTAAACTTTGTTGTGATTGGTAAGCCAAGGAGTGTACTCACTAGTACTAAGTTGATTGATTTTCCTTTAGAGATTCAAGATATGTTGAATGAGTACATTGACATTGTGGTAGATGATTTACCTAATGATTTACCACCATTGAGAAGCATTAGCCATCACATAGACTTGATTCCAGGAGCAAATCTTCCAAACAAGGCTGCTTACAGGTTGACACCAAAGGAAAATGAAGAGATCAAGCACCAAGTTCAAGAATTGTTAGACAAATGATTGGTAATAGAGAGTTTAAGTCCTTGTGCTATCCCCATAGTGTTGAGTCCTAAGAAGGATGGGAGTTGGAGAATGTGTACAGATTTTAGAGCAATCAACAAGATTACTATCAGGTATAGATTTCTATTGCCTAGAATTGATGACTTACTTGATTGTTTGAGTGGAGCTACATATTTCTCTAAAATAGACTTGAAAAGTGGTTACCATCAGATTAGGATAAGAGAAGGGGATGAATGGAAAATAGCCTTCAAGACCAATCATGGAATCTATGAGTGGTTAGTTATGCCATTTGGACTAACCAATGCACCAAGCACCTTCATGAGACTGATGAATGAAGTGCTGAAGGAGTTCACTGGTAATTTTGTGATAGTATATTTGGATGATATTTTTGTGTTTATTCAAACTAAGGAAGATCATTTGAAACATTTGAGGATGGTATTGAGTAAGCTACATGTGGAGAAATTGCTAATCAATGTTAAAAAGTGCAGTTTTCTGAAAATAGAGTTGATATATTTGGGGTTTGTGATTTCAAAAGAAGGATTGAAGATGGATAAGGAGAATATTAAAGCTATACTTGAGTGGCCTATACCCAGGAGCACATATGAGGTAAGAATATTTCACAGCTTGGCTATCTTATATAGGAAATTCATAAGAAATTTTAGTGGGATTGTTGCTCCAATGATAGATACAATCAAAGGTGATAAAATAAGTTTTTGTTGGACTGAGGCTGCTGATAAGAGTTTCAGATTATTGAAAAAGAAGGTAACTAAAGAACCAATCCTAACCTTGCCTAATTTCAATAAGCTTTTTCAAGTAGAATGTGATGTTAGTGGAACTGCAATAGGCGCTATTTTAAGCCAAGATGGGAAGCCTATAACATACTTTAGTGAGAAGTTAAGTGATGCTAAGAAGAAGTATTCAACCTATGAACACGAATTCTATGCACTTGTATAGGATTTGAAGAAATGGAGGCACTATCTTTTGCCTAAAGAATTTGTTTTGTTCACTAACAATTATGCTTTACAGTTCATTGGTAACCAGAATAAGTTGAGTCAAAAGCATGTTAAATGGGTTGAATTTTTACAAAGCTTCACATTCACTATTAAGCACAAGAAAGGACAATCTAACAAGGTTGCAGATGCTCTAAGCAGGAGAAATCTGATCATGCAGGAGTCTCAAGTAAGTATTTTGGGATTTGAAGATTTGAAGGAGCTATATAAGGAAGATCTAGACTTCAAGGAACCATATGAAGCTTGCATGAATCTAGTAGGGGTTGATAGAAGTCCTTGGATAGATTTCATGGTTTAAGAGGGTCTGCTGTTCAGAGGTAGCTAGCTTTGCATTCCCAAGAGTTCCATGAGAGAGAATTTGTTGAAGGAAAAGCATAGTGGCAGCTTATCAGGACATTTTGGCTAGAATAAGACATTAGCACAATTGAGTGCTCATTACTATTGGCCAGGTATGGGTATTGATGTCAAGAAATTTGTTGAAAAGTGTAAAACATGCCAATATGCCAAGGGAAGTAGTCAAAATGCAGGTTTGTACCAGCCACTACCCATTCCAAATAGGCCTTGGGATTCAATAAACATGGATTTTGTACTTGGTTTGCCAAGAAATCAAAAAGGTCATGAATCCATATTTGTTGTGGTAGATAGGTTCTCAAAGATGGCTCATTTTATTCCATGTTCAAAAAAAAGTGATGCTACTCACATAGCTAATCTATTCTTTCAAGATATTGTTAGATTGCATGGATTACTTAGAAGCATTGTTTCTGACAGGGATACCAAATTTGTTGGACACTTTTAGAGAACCTTATGGAAGAAATTGGGAACACAATTGAGTTTTAGTTCAGCCTATCGTCCCCAAACTGATGGCCAAAAAGAGGTTGTCAATAGGAGCTTAGGTAACATCTTGAGAAGCTTGGTAAGTACGCATCCAAAACAATGGGATCTTGCACCTGCACAAGCTGAATTTGCCTATAATGATTCTCCTAACAGAAGTATAGGATTGAGTCCATTTCAAATTACGTATGGAATACATCTAAGAGGTGTGTATGAGTTAAGAAATCTAAGTAGCATGGAGATAAGGAGTGCTGATGCAGAAGAATTTGCCAATGCCATGCACAATTTGCATGAACAGGTAAAGAAGAAACTTGAAGAAAACACCATCAAGTACAAGCTAATGGTAGATCAAAAGAAAAGAGGGGTCAGTTTCCATATTGGAGACTTTGTTCTTGCTCACCTCAGAAAAGAGAGGTTCCCAAAAAAGGAATACAACAAGCTAAAGGTAAAGAAAATAGGACCATGCAAGGTAATAAGGAAGTTTTCAAATAATGCATATGAAATAGAATTGCCAAAGGGGATTGGAATCTCTCCAATCTTTAATGTTGTAGATCTATATCCATACAAAGATGAAGGACAACCAGCCAAAGAAATTGAAATAGGGGTAGATGAAGTTATCCAATGGAAGCAGCAACTACCAAAGGAAGTGCCAAAGGAGATTGAGAGTATTTTAGACAAGAAAGTGGTTAAAAAGACAAGGAACAAAGAATATTTATAGTATCTAACTAAGTGGAAGAATATACCAGCTAAAGATGCAACATGGTTGACTGCAAATGACATCCTTAAGCTGGGCACAAGTATAAAAGAAGTGATGTATAAAAACAAGTGAAGAATACTTCTTCTGCTCCTTCGAAGAATGATGCAGGAGCATCCTCATGCTAGGAGCATATTTAACACATTTCTGGTTGAGTTTTAGCATGTTTAAGTATATAAGTTGTTTTTCCCTCCATTTTTGTTTTTTTTTTTAAATTTTCAATTTTGTCCAAATATCCATTAAGCATGGAATCAAGTCTGTTGGGCGAGATTTTATGTGGTTTGTGTTTTCTTATGTTAGGAGAACTATTTTGTTCATTCTGGGATGTTGTTACGTGAAGCTTAGGATAGGATTGAACATCTAAATTGAGAAAATATGGTTTTTGTAAGGGGATTTGTGTGTGAAAAATAAGGGATATGTATGTTGGCAATTCAATGAAGGGCGCAGTGGAAGAGGGATATGCAATTCGCAAACAAATACATGTATATCTTCTTGTTCTACTAATAAAATGTGTGTTCCTTTGAGTAAGATTTTTTTTTGAGACTAAACATTGAAAGGGCTATCGTTGTTGGCTGCTGATAGGCCAAGATGTGAATGAAACTGTTGCTGTTGGTTGTTGTTTGGGCTGCAATGAACCCATGAGATCTTGGTACTGGGTCATGCCAAAGGAGATACTACTATTAGGTCATGCCATAGTTTGAGTTGAAAGTCAAATGATGATGTGTCTTCCATGGAAATTTTGATTCTGGCCTTTGCAATGCATATATGTTATGCTGGGCCACTTCTAAGAATTGGAGTCAAGCAAGGTAGAAAAAACACTATGGAGTATTACGATGTACAGGATATGAATTTATCTCCAAATGCAACTAAACGGTGGAGACTATTGAATTAGATAGGGCTGGAGAGGAAGCCCACATTGCTTTTGTGACTTTCAAGGAGTCCTATGTTGTAGACACTGCTCTGCCGCTGACTGGAGCTATTATTGTAGATAAAAAAATAAAAATACGCATAGTGCGATGGGGGAATTATGAGGAGTCTTTTGGTCTTTAAAGAGACATTCATGGAGGCTTCAGACGTTCTTGGAGGCTTCAAAGAATACTATCTAGATTGTAAAAACAAATCCAAGTGACATTTTGTTTTGTTTGAAATACATATATAATTTAGTCCTGTTTATAGAGATGTCTGTACACCAATTGATTAATATTTTGTAAAAAATATATAATTCATGCCCTGTTGTCAGTTGGAGGTCTGGCACTATTAGAAAGCACAAGATGTTGTCATTTTTGTTTTAAAAATAGAGTTTAGTCCTGTATGCTAGAGGTTTATTTCATCAATGATGTATACAATTTATATCACATTCTATGTTGTAACTAGATTCTTGAATTATTCCATCTATATTGGTTGGCATTCTCGAGTGGCCCATAGCCTCGTAATATACTCGAGTGGCCTCACAGTTGAATATATAGTTATATTTACTCAGATATTTTCAACACTTTACAAAGTTTAATTATAGAGGCATCTACTTTACATAGGTGGGTGATGATGGATTCATGTCATAATTTATTTATTAAGCCACCTACATGAGAGGATTAGACACACTTATAGTCTTATCCAATCTATTCACATAAATTAGGATCCACCAAGTAGGGGTGGGAAATTATGGAGTTAAAACTAAATCGAGCTCCTGAACCACCCATATGAGGATTGAGCAAGCCATCAACTTAGTTCAAGTTATTCAATTATATGATCCCTATACAAACTCACACACATAGGTTGTCAATAGATTCATGTATTGGTTCACATACCCAATGAGGTGTATTTGTTCTTTTCCTCTCTCTTTACTCAGTTATTTCATTTCAGCATAGTCTTTTGATTTTAATCATCTCTTAAGTAAGGATTGATTTTGGCATGTTTTATTGCATAAAATTGATTTGGATCATGTTCCACATGTATACAAGCCTAGATTCTCATACACAAACTCAGATATGCAAGCTTCATTTCCAAGGTAAGTACAAGTAGGCTTGTATTTCCTTTATACTAGTAATTTCACTTTGTTACATTACTACTATAAAGGGGGCACAAATGTAGTATTATAAAATTGGTAATTAGATGATAATAGTGTGACTTGAGTTAATTTATCTTTAGGCTATCCATAGACTTATCCTTGAGCATTAGACTTACTTGTACAATCATTTAGTAGACCACAATCACCTACATCTAGTCAAAACATAGTCCTAGAACTATCATCTTAGATCCCAATCCAAATTACTTAACAGTCTATAAAAATGACATAAGCACCATATTTGGGACACTACAACCACATATAATTAATGTTTCCAACTAGGTGCTACTGTCCTTCTCCCTAGCTCTCCCCAATGGATACTTTTTTAAATGTGTGCCCATCCTAAGGCAGACCTAAGCATATTTTCTTATCCACATAAGCAACATGACCCTATAAATATAATTCTAATTCACCTTCATTCACTAGATGAAAAATAGATGCAAAATATATTCAAACCAAAGATAATATTGAGCAAAATTAAGGTATTTGATCCTTATTCTACCCTACTTATGCATACTACTATCTATATTAGCCCTAAGCCTAGTTTTCAAACATTTCAAATCTCAAGCATATTCATTACATCTAAAGTTACTCTCATTCTAGCATTCACTTGTACTTACATCAAACACTAGGTTGGAGAACTAAATTGGGCTTGATCCCTTTTTAGAGTATTTTTATGTAGGAAACTCTATACATAGTGGGGTGTTGAGCATGTCTAGTCCATCCTACTAAAACACATATAATTATTTCTCATGCCATACTTACAATGAGTATTAGGGTTTACATATTAAATCAAGTTTTCTAGGCACAACATAGAGCTTTAGTGTTCGTGCATGCAAGAACAGGTCCTAAAAGCATAGGTGGAGGTTTTCATAAGAAATAAGAATAGTCTTGCAAAGGAGACATTAATACCACATTCAGGATACTACGCATATGGCATTATTATCCATACTGGGTGTTATTATGTAATCAAACTAAAAACACCAAAATCATGTTGATGACACAAATAAATGCCTAAAACTCAAATTTTAGAACTCAAATCATCTAAGATAGTTAGGTTTTAGATAATTATCTATTTATGCCTATTTATTACTATTATTAGAAAGTCAAACAAGATCAAAGGTCATAATAAATAAATACTTAATTATTATATATTTATTTAACTAATTTAGGTATCTACGCCGTTTAATCTAAACATAGGATTTTCATTGTAAAACCTTAGAAGGTTAAATCAACATCAATGGCCAATAACCACTTCACATAGTAGTGAAACAAGGAAATTTGGATTTAGTAAGAGATATATTGAAATATGGCAAATATTGTTTAGAAATTGTAGATAGTGATGGGATAAATGTTATTCACTTAGTTTTTGGCTATGCACTATGAGCATTTTATAGAATTTATGTCCCATGAAAACTTTATTATTGTTAGTAATATTAACAAGGCATATCAATAATATTGACAACAATGGAAAAGGGCGTTAGACATAGTAATGGAAAATATTACCAATGATGAATGTATTTTATATGGTTCAAGTGATTCATTTATCTAGTTTTAGATACTTATTTATATAAAATTTTATTACTTTTGATATAAAAGAGGTAGACATTATTTTAGATTAAAATCTCACTAAAAATATATGGTGCATAGATGACTCTCAATATTGTGGAGGGGGAAACTAAAAATAACTTGTTTACCACTAAAAAATCAATATGGAAAATATAAATTATTTTAGTGAATGTAGTGTTGATTGAAGTAATTTCCTTTGTAACAAGTTTCAATCGGCAAAGAGAAGACCCATGTCATCCCAATGTAAATTTCACTAGTGATATGCATGACATTAGATTATGCAGTTCAATAGAATTACAAATTCCCTTGATGTATGCAATTTATGGAAAATAAGAATACTCCCCCCTCTTTCAGACCAATATCAAGGGATTATGGATAACATTGGTAGCTCTATTACTTCGATTTGGGGTAGGTATTTATGTGGTGGTATTAGCAAAAGATAATATCATGGTGGTGGTGAGTGTATTGGATATTGTTTGTGTTGTTATGATATGCATAAGGATAATCATATTTTATTCTATAAAATACATCTTGATAGAAGACAAGAACTATATACACCAAATTATTTTCATTCTATCACTTTACTAACACTTTTTCTTATATAGGCTTGTCAAGGAATCAATATCAATGAGTGCATAACTTAAATGGTGCACTAGAAATGGGGCGGGATTGGCTCATGGTAATTTACAATAGATGTTTACATGTTATTTTATCATACCTTCATCGCTATTAGTTTGACCTCCTCTAAGTCCCCTTCTATCTTACCTCTTTGTTTACTTTTCCAAAAAAATTAACTTCTCTATATCCTAGCCAATGCAATATATTTCATACTTGTCTTCCTTATATTTTATCATCTTGGATAATAAACTTATGAGTCTATCTTATGTATATTATAATATATCAACTTCATTTATATAGTATTGTCTTAAATGTCATCTTTAAAACCATATTGACTTGGTTAATACCATTATATTAGAGTTCAAGGTTAGGTTTGTGTGTGTGTGTGTGTGTGTGTGTGTGTGTGTGTGTGTGTGTGTGTGTGTGTGTGTGTGTGTGTGTGTGTGTGTGTGTGTGTGTGTGTGTGTGTGTGTGTGTGTGTGTGTGTGTGTGAGTGTGTGTGTGTGTGTGTGTGTGTGTGTGTGCGCGCGCATGTATGTATAGATGTATGTATGTATGCATGCATGCATGCATGCATTCATGTATTTATATACATTTGTGTGTGTGTGTGTGTGTGTGTGGGTATATGTGTGTGTATTTACACACATAGACACACACATATAGGGGTCATATATCACATTCATCTAATCTTTTTCCACTCACACTTATGTTCCCAAGTATTATTTGGAGGAGTTATAGGCTTATAGTCTTATCATGGAGGTTTAGTCTTGTATTTCCTTTGAATCTCAAGAGGAGAAGTCAAACCAAAGAGTTAAACCTAATGTTTGGAGCCCCCAACTAAAAATACTTAGGTCTTCATCTTATCATTTAAGTTTCATCAACCTACAAGATCTCTTACAAAGTGCCACCTGAGTTAAAGGGAGAGATTGAAGCATCAACTTGTCCTTTCAATTATAAGTATTTCTATCCTTACTCTCATTCATTTATTTAATTTGTATATTAGATATTACTTAATTATTCCTCTTTTTAATGTATGTTTTCATTCTTATGATTTTACTTATATTTAATATACTAGTATAGATATGGGGTTACTTAGGCTTTCCACTTATCACCTTAGGTTTCATATAACTCACATTTTTAGACCATTGCAACAATCACCTTATTACTAGTTTGTGCTTTTAGATATTATGTATCATGTTAGCCTTTGTTATCTTTTCATTTCATGAAAAATCTTTGATATATCCTTTATACACTGCTTTAGTACACATTCACAATTGTTATTATAATAATTTATCTACATTGAGCCATAGTGAGAGCTATAACCCAAATAATAGGCTTAGGATTTGGAACCCTTTCATCTTAACATTTGAGTGTAGATTATTTTTTCCTAGGTATAAGACTATTCTATGTCTTTACCCACTCATCCAAGTATACATAGATTATAATTATTAATGAGCTTATTTAAGTCCTATTATATTAGGAGATAGATGATAGCTATAGTTCATCCTATCCCATACATACATTCTATTGAACCCAACATGAATCTTATCCTACCTATAGTTGTGTCATTCTCATGTTTTTTATTTTTGATTCTTAACATCATATTAAATATAATAATATATTTTAGCAAAACCTTCATCCCAACTAAATAAGTTTACCTGATACAATTTTCTTATTTTCATAATTGTATTGGCTAGATTGATAATATTTCTAGTTTTTCCCAAATTGCATTAACGAGCTCAATATAGTTGTGTCTATATCAATTGTACCAACAAGCCCTATACAATTTATTTATCTAATTATATTATATATTCCACCCCAATACAACTTCATCTTTCCTAGTTTCATTGTTTAATGTACCGTCCAACCTGATACAACCTATCTTTAGCATTCATGTGCAACCAACTATGTCATCCAACTCAATACAATTATTATTTTTTCTTTCAAAATGTAACACATTTTGGGACAATTAGAAGAGGTAACCTACTAGAATTTTTAATGAATTATGGAAATAATCCTAGCTCGATGGAATTCACTAATATTGATACATTTTTCAAAAATAATTCCATTCCTTATCATTTTTATGTCTCAAGGTCATGCTACCAATAATTATAATATGGATTTCACTAGATCCAAAGTCTATGAGACACATAAAAATGTTAAAAACACAAGATGAGGTCACCTACTCCAAGACTGTAAGGTTGAAGAGGAATGTGACATAGAATATATAGATGAAATGAAAATATTTATCCAAAATCATCTTGAGCATAAGGTCAAGGACCCTACATTTTTTTATCGCATCATGATGGCACCTCATATGGAATATCCCCCTTCCCCTATTCATAAGTTTTATACAAGACTTAGGGCTAAATAATTCATGAACTCCCTATTTCCTTCCTCATCCACCATGTTTGGCATAACTAATAATGATGTTGGTATTTTTTTTAGTGGGCCTACCCAAATTTCTCACATTAATACCAATGTTGATGCCACATCTAGTGCATCCCAACAAACCACACAAGCCTCTACTTCTAACTAAAATACCCCTAATCCTAACCACATTATCTTATTATAAATTATTCAAATAGGAAACAATCAAGCTACTGTAGTGTTGAAATGATTCAAATGTAAAACCAAATTATGAAAATTCAAGCTATACCTCAACATGTTTAGTGGGAATGTTAAATAATAATGCCCCCACACCCCTTTAGAGATTATCTTTGAAATCTCATTGTATAAACTTCACTTCGTAATAAATCTATCACACACTTTCAAAATGAGCCCTTATTTCTTCAAATTTCAAACATTAACACCGGCCAATATCAATCTTAAGATATATTTTATTACATTCAGCGATCCGTATTTTCATTTGAATACCTTTGGTAACCTTTACAATGATTGGATTAAACTAAATACCTTTACAACTACCAAAATTCTATTCAAAATATTTTCAAGTGATGTTATAGAATGGTATAAAAACTAAGGTATAAATATATTTTTAGATTGGAAGACCTAGTTAATGCATTAGTACAAGAGATTCAATCTAATGATTTTATTGAAACTAACTTATCCCACTTTATGAATTGCAAGCAAGCAGAAAATGAATCTACCCAAACCTTTTTTAAATGTTGGAAATCATTAGCAAATAGATATGAACATAATAAGATATAAAAAACATCTTCTACCTCTTTAGTAATGTATTAAATGCCAAATTATAACACATTTTTAGGACTCTTTCTTCAAAATCATTGGAGGAAGCCTTAGATCAAGACTATTTCATAAGATAATTCAAGCCTTCCAAATTTAAGCTTGGTACTCAAACATTTATGAAGCCTAAAAATAAGAATGCTACTAATTTGATTGTATCTCTGATACTTATGATTCAAAGAGAACCATTCACTTCATTATTATAGGAAGCTCTAATGAAGTTACTCTTTTCCCACCTATAATGGAAACTATCTTCCAACATCCTCCTCCTCCATCACAAGTCAATAATTGTGAAATATATCACCATCTTCCCATAGATGGTATTATGACATGTCTCCCTAAACCCTCACCTAAATATATTGATCCTTTCCATCTTAATGCTCATTGGTATGAGCCAAAATATTTTGTTGGTTTCACACAAATTAGGGTCATTCTCATGAAACTTGTATTGGTAATTGAAATGTGGTACTATGAGGGCTCATTTGAGATCAAAAAGAGTCTAAATGAATAATATGTATCACTCTTATCTAGACAACCTTATAACATTTCATAGTATATTAACCTTTGTATATAATACTCATTAGAATTCTTTGTGCAAAATGTAAGCTTCTACAGATGCTGACATGATAGTGATGATAAAATGTATAGATTATTTCACATGGTCGATGATTTTTTATGTTAATATAATTATCTGCATTGAATTTGCAAGCCCTTATTTTCTTGAAAATTTCAAGATCTCTTTTATTATATTATCAATGCACAATTGCAAATAAACTAAATGTTATAACACCCACCATGTTGTTAATAATAACCATCTTGTCTAAACTGATGTTCATATGAAGCACAATTCAAACATTATAATGATAATTGATATTTCTTATTGGAAAATACATTTAAAATATTAATTTTCAATTATATGTAATAAATATTTAAAACTCAATACAATAAAATCACTAAAGTGTACTTTCTACGTATTTATAAGACCTCTCCAAAAAATAATTACTAGTCAAGTTTAAATTATAATTACAAGTTAGATAAAGTTAGATTTATATTTTCAAGTTCAAATTGTTGAAGCATTCACTATTGCTCTAAACTTATATTGCAAATTTACATACAAACACAACCACAAACAATTTTCAATACCAAAGAAGGTACTAGCCGCTACATGGCCCTTATTTTTTCTAGTTTTACAAATGCATAAGAATCCATGTAAGTAAAGATACATTTGGTAAGGTACCTATGCCTTCTATTCATTATCATTGCTTTAGAATTCTTCTAGTATCAAATTATGTACTATGAAAAAAAATTACTTTTATAAATAGTTTGTTTATTTTTTTTGCATTTTCTTTTTAAAAGCCTTTCAGACAATTACAATATATTTGGTGCAGCTTTCTCTAACAATTATATTTTTGCAATAATATTTTAACCAAACAATTTTGAGTTTATTATATTGAGAAACGTAACTTAAAATGACAACAAGACAAAGAAGGCTCTAATATCGTATCCATAAAAAACTTAAGTTAGCATTATTTTATTACTTTTAATTACCCACATAGAAATTGTAATTATTTTTTTCAATGCGACTTATATATTAAGTTTCAACTAAGATCTATACAACCATAACCACACCACTACATAGGACAAAAATATATTAGTAAGAACATATATAATTTTTTTTAATAAACTCAAACTTATAAACTAACGATAAAATCTGCAAACATTACTCTCATAAAATACTTTAAACATGTATATTTTAAAGAGGTCACGCTTAATTAAGAGATAAATTTGAGGTATAAGGAATTTTTCTCTAATAAGATTATATTTCTATTTATATCCAGCGTTTCAAAGTATTCCTTTATTGAAAATACACAAACTATTCAATATTTTCATTGTTCAAAGTTCTTAGCAAATACTAAAAGGAAATGGCAAGGATACTTGTAGATGGCCACAACAATTATGCTTTCTTACCATAATTATACACAAAATCATTTCTTAGCGGGCACGTTAACATTCTTCACGAGGTTACGCCCACAAGGAATACCGCACTCCATCTTGCATCCAATCACGACCATGTACAAGTTGTTGGAAATTTGCTTAAGTGATGAATCAAGCTATAGAGGCAAGACTGCCAAACTACTAAAACAATGGAAGGTAATACTGCCTTCCACAAAGCAGTCATGGGAGGACAATACCAGTTGATGGAGGTTTTACTGGCTCATGACCATCTCGTGGATAAACTACTGCCATAAGAGAATCAAAGCTGCAGACGAAGGCCATAAGAGAATCGTCGAGAAAGTATTGCCTCTCACCTCCAAGCAGTACCTCAATAGGACATCCGATGGTCAAACCCTTCTGTACTGTTCCGTGTGTAACAGACACAAAGGTATCCTCAAAACTCTTCTTACTCTTCCTCAGCATCTTTTTTTTAACAGTATCTCAATCAACACCGTTTTTAGCATCATTGGTAGGATTGCTGTGTTTTTCCGGTGCCACAGGAAAAAATTTCGTTCAAAACAACACATCTCCAGAGATCACGGGCTTTCTATCTGGTTTAATATTATTGATTTAATTATGAACGGCTTGATTTTTATTTTGGGTGATTGTTGCCCATTGTGGTTTACTTGTGGCACTCTACTTAAAATGAGTTGTAAGCGTCCCATCAATGGAGAATGAGACAAGCCCACCTTGAAACAAATATTTAGAGAATCTCAAAACTTTTAATAAAGTTCCCCAAACAGATATTTATGTAGGGTAGACACGCTAATTCTAATTCTAATTCTCTATATATATAGGAATGGAGTACTGCATGTTGTATGTGGTTTGTGATAGAAATTTCTAGACTATTGATTGATGACAATCGTGAAGACTACAGAAACTGACTAAGATGTTGACGATGCGGACTGTGTTAACAATAATAAACTTATTTTCTAACACTCTATATGAATTCATTTTTATAAAAATATTATATTTATAATGATTAAAGGTTTAAAGAATTAAATATTCCCTATAATCACAACACAATATATAGGTCTCGAATATCATTATGGGTTTTATGGGTGACAAGGTCCTCATTTATATAATTTCTTTGACCTTTAATTCATATTTAAATTTTATTAAAAAAAAAAATTATCTTTAGTATTGGAATAGATAAGTTGAAGTACATCATTTTGAATCAATTTTTTAATATAGTGATGATGAATCCCTAGAAGATTCTTTTCTAATTTTATTGTAATTTTGTTATCACAATATAATATTATAATTTTATTTTTAAAAAAATATAAATCACTTAATGTTCTCCTTGACCATACTATTTCATGAGTGGCTACAAATGTTGATGTATGCTTTACCTCTATTGATGCCAGCATGATTTTTAGTTTCTTTCTACTACACCATAAAATCACCAATGATTTAATGTCAAATATAAAATTAGTAGAGATTTATGATCATCTATATATCCAACACAATCAAAATCTGAAAACCCTGTCAAAGTCATCACCACATGCTAGATATTATACCACAATTTATAGTACCTTCAACATATTTAAAACTTATATTAGTTTCTTTCCAATTAAGAATTTTGGGAGATGACATAAACTTTGAAACTGAATTAATTACATAAATAATGTCTAGTCTAGTTATAGTCAAATAGATAAGACTCCACATTTGATGTCTAAACAATGTACAATTTACATTATCTAAAATCATTACATGTAGATTATTTCATCCTTATTCCAAATGGTGTACTAGTAGCTTTGAATTCTTCCATTATAAATTTTACCAATAAATCTGTGCATATTTAGATTGAGAGAATAACAACATGCCATCCTTTTTTCCACACTTGCATACCAAGGTACTAATGAAATAACTCTAGATTGGTAAAATCAAACACATTTATTTATCTTCTCTTTGTATTGTCAATGAACATGCCACAATTAATTTTTTTAATTTTGTCATTCACATAAAAAAACCACAACTACTATTCCATCATCACAATTCCTAACATAAAGATTAGAGTCATGGGGCATTTAAAAATTAATCATATTTTAAGTACTCATAAATCTTAACATACCATGACCTTGAAGCTTGTTTCAACCAATATAAATATTTTTTTCAACCTGCCAACAAGATTGTCTTGACTTAATTTCACAAGTTTTTGTGTTTGTTTCAAGTATATTTTCCCCTCTATCTCACCTTTAGTTAATGCATTTTTTAGATTCATTGGATGAACCTGCTATTTAGTTTTTGGCAACGAAAGAAATAACAAATCAAATTATATTTACTAACTCGTAATAGGAATAAATGTTTCACTAAAACCAATTCTTTATTTTTGATAAAACCCCTTTGTTATAAGTCATGCTTTGAATTTTTTAATGCATCCATTATATTTGAACTTGGTCTTATACACCTATTTAGTACCAACATGAGTTTTACCTTTTAGATGTTCTGTTAGTTTCTACACTTTGTGTGTCATCAATGAGTTATTATCTTCTTGTATTTCATCTTTTAATTATTTCTTTTATTTTATATAAGTTCATAATACTAAGATCGCTTACTTTAGTTATTTTAGTCATCAATGCATAATTAACAAGATGATCCTTATCTTTAATTTGCTTACTCTTTTGATATTTTTTTTTAAAGTCATTTATTTTCTTTAAGGATATTTGTTCACTCTCATTGTTTTCTTCTTTCTTTATATCTTCAACTTCTTGAGCTAATTCAAAAGTAGATGTTGATTTCTTATGAATACCTTTATCAACTAGAACATCTTTACTAGTAATAACCTTCTTAATTTGAGGATAATATAACAGGTAGTCATTAAAATCTTCACTCTAACCAATAAAAATATATTTTGTACATTTTTTTATTCAATTTATTCCTTAATTCATCAATCACATGAGCATAAGAATCACATCTAAATAATATAGAATGTTTTACTGATTGTTTACTACATGGATACCATGCTTCATAACATTTCATATTTATTACAACCCTTAAAAACTTTCCTGAAGAGACACTTTCCAAGCCTGAAGGACCATTTTTTATGCAAAAGGGATAGTTCCTCTCTCCGAAGGGACACTCGAGAAAGTCTCAAGGGTAGAGACACATTTAGAGTCTATAGAAGGATAGTTTCAAAATGTCAAAGGGTTTTTCTTGGAAAAAGTGTCGTTCAAAAGGTTTTTGAAGGGACACATGGAAAAGGGCCTAAAAGGATATGGAAGAGCCAAGAGAGAGTTGAAAGACCATTTCCTTTAGAGAAATTGTCTATGAGGAAATTGTTTGAGATGAGGGATGAACAAATACCCGAAGCAATAAGGGACCCGAAGGAATTTTCCTAGTGAGTGATGGTTGTATGGACGTCAATTTCATGATGGACGACTAACCATTGGAATTCGAATATAAGGATCCCTGGTAAAGCAATGGTCCTTTTTAAAATCCCAAGCATTCAAGGGTTCACATTCTCTATCCAACAATACATACCAGAGGTATATTCCCCCATTGATCGGGTCATGATCTGGGTCATTCTGGATGGTCAATGGAAAGATCAATCATTGTGCACATGAATTCCCAGCAAAGTCCTCTTTGAGGCTAATAGAATGAGAGTGACTCATGCCTTACACCTTTGCACACCTCAACAAGCTAGTGGGAGGCTATTAAGCATTAGGACAAAACTACATAGGTGGATTCCTTTGTCACAACCAATTGATGCCTTCTACAAAGTATATTGACTCCATTAAGCAATCTTAAAATCATCTTCAAAAAGATAGGCCAAGAGTGTAACCACTTGAGATGAGATGGATCGATAATGTGGCTAAAAAGAGCATCATTGTTAAAGATGGTTGTAGCTGAAGACAATGACTCCTAAAAGATTAATTCCTCTTTTTAGCATGCAAAAGTCTCTCCCTCTCTCACATCTCTTATGTTATATATACAACCCTTGGGATAATTTAAAATCATCCACACAATGTATGATGAAGCCATGTTAATTGTTGTCATTTCCCTACCTTTAAGAAATTAACTATAGGTCTGTTCATTTCAAGTTATAAATAATTGTTTGAGTGTGTAAGAGACACATAGTGATAACAAGTGATGGTTTCATCCTTTTTCCTTTGTCCTTCACGTTTTGAGCAAGATTTTTGGTCTAACAATCATATAGAGTGCATCCAAGTGTATGGAATTTTTGCATGTGTATAACTATTCTTGAAATATACATGGTGTCTTTCAGTTCATCTACCTTGCATCCTTTCATTCATCTCACCTCTATCTGAACATTGTGTTAGATTATTTAAATCTTGAGAATGGTCCGTGTGTTTTTTTGTATTCCATACTAGGTTATGGAATTCATGTGGAGGATAATCTTTGGTGCATCACCATTCTTAAAATAGGTTTCTTTCATTAAAATTCTAACTCTTTTCCTTTCAATCAACTGGTTTAAACAAACATTGTCTTATAGAATACATACAGGGAGTTAGCCCTTTTAATCTAGAGGTTCATTTCCCCTATATGCATATCCACATACCTAGAAATGATACAACGTTACCCAAATCTGGAAGAGGATTGAACTCCCCCTTCTAGGGTGAAATATTTGGAGACAATAATACACAAGGAATATTAAAAAGAGTTTTTGAATGTAATTAAATCCACATTGGCCTCCTGAGATCAAATATAGATTGATATGCAAATATCACTGGGCATCAATATATTTTGTAGTGAAAATTAAAATAAGTATGGGTGGTGCTTTAATATGAAGATAACATGCAATAAAGGAAATTGTAAATTATAATTATAGTTCACAATGATTCCAAAGTGTATGGTACAAAGATCATCATATTTCAAATTGGAATTCAATTTTGTCACACTGTGGTTTCTCAACTTTAAATCTGATTTTAGTTCCAAATATTATGACCATGCCAATTCAAATAGAATTTTGAGTTGGAAATAAAACTGGTCATTGAGGATAAAATTAATTGATAATGCTCATAAGGACTCTATTTCAATGAGTATCATAATAAAATTTTAAATAGATTTGAAGGATATTTAAATTATGAGAAACTAGTGCTGAATGTGCAGAAGGGGGATATCTAATTCACAACTATAATTTAAATAAAAATGTAAATAAGATCATACATATATCAATGACCTAAACAACAAAAACACAAGACTCTATATGTCAATAACTTCTATTAATATCAAATTTATTTCACTCTACACTTGTATTAATGACCAATACAATTATGCATTCAAGAACCTGAAGGTTGGAATAAGATGCAAAACATTTCAATCAATCAACATTGAAAAAGTATGCACTTTTTAATTTCATATGTTAACATGATATCACATTCATAGTTGCAAACTTTAGAATATTAAAAAATGAAAAATAATTATCCTTTTGATTGGATATGAAGGAAAAAATTAATCACTTTTTAAAATCAAATTGAAATATATAGTAACCCTTTATAACTAATAAGAATGTGCAAAACATAGTTAAAGTGAAAGGGAAAGTCTCAAATCACTTTATCTAAAAATAATAATTATAAACATAGTTTACAAACAAGCACATACATTTTTATTTTTATCAAATGCGTAGACAATACAAAAATCATACACCATTTTTATAACGAGTAGTTTCCCCAAAAGTTCAAGTTTCATTGAGAAACAAGTATTTTTTTAATTTTTCATAAAACCATATTTTTTTAAAGTGAAAGAGTGTAAAAAATATATATTTCCAAACAATTAGGTGCATAGCTTCCTTTATATTGTATGATGGATAAACCCATGTGCAACCTAAATGACAATGAGGATACTCATGAGATAGTGTGCCTTGATGGAATCAGCTATGTCATCATAATTACAGATAGAAAGGAAGATGTTACTTTAGAAGAGGTCATTTTCATAGATATTTTCATTATATATTTTTTTAGAGTAATGTATTTGTAGTTAAGACATGGCATATGGGAGGCTTGCGTAATTTTCCTACCCTGTGCAATATTTTTGATGTGCAAGACACTATGTTACAGAGTCTTTTCATAGGTTTAATAAATAGTAATTTATTTAAGTTTATGTAGATCATGTGTAAATTATTTTCACCCTCACTACATAGAAATATCACATTAGTCTATGATAATGACCTATTCTAAAACACCATCTTCCTTTCCATCCATGACTATGACTGGATGATCAGTTCCATCAAGACCCAATGTGCTTTTCTATTCTTTGAAGATATTTTTTATATGTTTGCATT